>VXAZ01004310.1:255554-307267 GCA_013399875.1 Gymnorhina tibicen | reverse complement strand
TGCAGCACTTTCTGTGTGTTACTCTCAAAATGACTTATAGTCCTATTCTCTTCTAGAAGAATTGTTTCACAGATGAATGTCATCAAGAGGCTGTGCTCTATACTATTTTGTGCCTCCTTTTCTAACTTTTTTCCCATAAATTTCAAAATGAAATGACAGGTAGTGTTTTGATGTGGAAAGTAGTCCCAATTTATGACATTCCTTATCCCATTAGTTTTTTCAAGTACAAATATCCTACCAAGATGAAAAATTAATTAGTCCTACTTAGAGAATTTAGATAGAAGTAAAATGTCCTACCTAGAGAATTTAGATAGAAGTAAAATATCCTATCAAGACTAAAAATATCAATAGTGACTATTATACTCCTATAAAATCTCTGTAGCAGCAGCTGCAAAGTAGGTACATAACACACAAGCAATTTTTTTCAATACAGAAGTAAAAGCTGTTCATGGAGATGGTTATTAGTAACTACATCTACTAATGGTGGCTGCTGTACACAAAAAAATATTACAGAGTTTTTCTCTAAAGTCACTCCTTAGTGTGAAGGAAATAGTTTTAGTTATAGAATTGTAGAGAGTATTTCTTTGTTACAAAATGCTTAGAATTATCACACGTTTCTTTAAATAAATTATTTGAAAATAATTTATACCTGGTGCAGTTTTCATTTAGTAATCTGAGAGTTTCATTATTGCATAACTAGAAAAGTTGCAATTTAAGTGTAACAAAGCCATTTACTTATGCATCTAAAAAGCCATATTAGTAGTAAATCATTACATTAATTGGGAAGCTATGTGGTAGTATACTTCAGTGACTTTACAAATCTGCTAAATGCAAAGGAATTTTTCAAAGTTTCCAGAGGAGATTTCATAGAAGACCATACTAATGAAAATACTTTCCTTTTTACCCTTGGGAAGGCCATGGAAGAAACTCTACTTTAGATGCTAAAGCTAGAAGAGAGAATGGCACTGAATTATATACACAGAGAGGAAAAACAATGGACTGTTTCTTTTCTAGAACACTTATAAGGTTTCATGCTAGATAAGTACTTCAGAAAACTTATAAATAGTTTGTGTTAGCTCCATACCCTTAATGTTCCTGAAGATCTCTGTGAAATAACAAGTGAATTCAAAGACTATTTCATACCTGAAATGCAATAGAGGGAAAAAAAGACCATGTAAATTTGATCCAAATTACTAAATTTAGCTTCTTTGTGAGCAAATCAAGATGACAAGGTAATGTAATTTCATTGAAAAAGGTCATTGTTTTGACAGGTTTAATTCAACATACAATAATCTGATGAGCCTTCAGAGTGTAGAAAATCTGAAGCTGACTTGGCTTTATCTGTTTTGGCACTTAAACTGTTTATTAATTAATGATATGAACTTTGAACATATAAGGCAGTTTTCATCATATGCTAACAAGAAGTCTCATAGTGTCTCCTTGTAAATACTAGCTTCATATTCTACTTCCATAACTTTTCTAAGTATTTTGAAATGACACCCTAGGTTCTTAATCCTTCTCCAACTGAATGTTTTTCTCCCACTAGAACCTGTAATGAATGAAAAAAAAGAGAATATTTAGCAGTTTTTGTCATTGTTGACAAATTCTTACTGCTTAAAAATGTAGGCACTTCTAGCAGTAGGGTAATTCACTAATTTTCAAAACCAATGCAATTTGTAGGAACTGAAAAGTCACACAAATGTATTGTCTCAAAGTCCTCTTGTATTAAGTTTATAATGAACTTACATTGTGGTTCACGTTTTTTCGCATTTACATATTGCATCTTAACTGAAAAATCCCTACCTGTCCTTTAACTCTGCATGGAAGTAAAACTGTGAGGATGTTACTGCCTTTAACAGGGTTCTTGCTGCTGTCAACATATTGATGTGTTTAGAAAATTGCATCCATGTAGACAGGCTATCCTGCCTTTCATAACTGTTGTGTAAGCAGACACATGAAAAGCTGTCAGAGAGCTCATCTTCAGAACTGAAAATATAAAAACATCAATTTTTTTAATAGCAAAATGAAGATTTTTCTTAAGTGGCTGATAGACAATACAGAACAGCATAGGAAATGAAGGTCTGTTGAAGCAAGGTTTGTCCAGGTTATGGTCAAGAAATCTCATTTATGGTGTTCAGTCTTATGACAGCTGCACTCCATAGAACAGCCAGTCACAGAGTTGACAGTTGTGCCCTGATGGTGACAAAGTTTTGGTAATAGATTTGCAATTCAGACTATTTCTAAAAAGTTTAATTGGAATAGCCACCTCCTTTGAACTATTTAAGCCAAATGCACAAGTCATTCCTCCGACATCACTTTTCTGTGATTGAAAAGCATCAGTAGTTACAGTGCTCCTGAATGCTGTTGCATGGACAGTCACCAAGTTGCTGATCCAGTCTATGTATCCCTTGTGCTTCTAAAATGAGTGAACCTTAGCAACACTCAAGATACTGAATTTGTGGCTGCCCCATCAGATATGGCTGCAGTTGCAAAACTGTATCTCGTGCAGGACAGTGTAAACCCCAAGCCTGTGTAGAACATTAATGTGCTCCTTTAACAGAATGTCTACATGCCAGGACTGCAGATGATATTATTTTATGATCGGTGAAGAAGCTAGCATCACAAAGATAACAAATCAATAATACAAAACTTTAGAAAGACAGAAAAAAAATTTTTAGTTCTTGTGCAAGTAGAGAAGAATAGACCTCAGGCCTACTGGACCAGGTCATCTATGCCACAGAGATTTTAGAACTCTTCTCTTTTATTCTTCCTATTCTGTCCAGTTAAATTTTTCATTTGTCAGTAAATGCTCTCCTCTATAAAGTTTTTCTTCTGGTGCTTTGTATTCACAGACTGAGCCTTGTGGTTTCTAACAGTAGTGGGGCAGTGCTGCCCTGTCACATATGGTTCCTACTGCCTATGCAGTGCAGGGATGGGAACCCAACAGATGCACCCTCTCACCTTAATCTCTTGGATGAGCCAGGGACATGTAAATATACTTAAAGATATACTCTTTCAGATGCTTTTTAAAAAGAAAATGAAAGTTAATTTCCAAACCAAGCCTAAGATTTACTGGCTGAAAAGAATATGTGCGAATTAATCTCAGTTCAGCAAAAATGAGTGACTCTTTGATTTATAGCTACCTTCAAATCTTGTTTAAGGGATACTGACACTATGTTATTTCCTGGAGTTACATAATTGAATGAGTGTAATTTGTATAACTTATTTTTAGAGACAAAAATAGTTGATTTTGGGAGGGAAAAAAAAGAAAGCAAAAATAATTAAATTTCAAAGTTGTTTTTAGATGTTTGTAATCTCTTCTAGGACATTCCATATTCTGAAATGAAGTAATGTCTACTTCAATTAATTCAACTCAGATTCATCTGGTTAATCTATACCATAAAGAAAAACAGAGTCATGGGACAAACTATTTGAACTTTCAATGAATATGGAAGAAGAATACAGAATGACAATATAATTTTTCCACATAGTCAATGTTTTGGATATCAGGCATTTTCCTTTAAACTCATGTGACCTAAAATTTCATTTAGGTCAAACTGTTCTTTCTAACAGTATGAGAAAATTTTCAATCAAATATTCCTGACACCTTTACTAATTAACCCCTTCATCCTGCTTTTCAGTCATTAAGTCCCAGAAAACACTTTGTTCTGAACTTGTTATATTTTTGTGTAAATGACATTTATTAGACTGGCTGACTGTATTGTATTTATGATGTTATCTTTTAAGATGGGTTCAAAACCTTTTGGAAAAGAATGAGAACATTTCAGAAATGCCAAGACTTAAACAACAGAGTGCTGCCTGTATTCCTTTGACCTGAACCACATGAGCATCACTGATTGTTTTACTGAAAAGAAGAAATTAGAAAGATGAGGCAAGGCACTCCTTTGAATAAAAATAATACAGTCTGCCCCCTTCAACTCCAGTATCTTTTGTTCTGATTTCTTATTTGCTTACACAAAGGACATAGTTTAGAAAAAACCAGTTCTTTATTTTCAAATAGAAAAAAGTTTCTTAAGATCTACATTCTGTTCCATTTTTCAGATAAGACTAGGACAAAAACCAAGGTTCCACCAGAAAAAGTCTTTTTTTTCCAGCCAAAAAGAACCATCGCTTTTAAGAACTGACTGAAGTGGTTCCATCTGCATTGAGTGCTGCACCTGAAGCCTGTGTTGGAGGTTTTATCCTGCCAACATTTATATGCTGATTACTTCTATAAAACTTGAGAGTCATTTCCCCAGCAGCACCTGGAATAATTGCAGAGTGACTGGCAAATGAGTCATGAAGGTACTTTTAAGTGAGCCAGTTACTGTTCAGCTAATAATTCTCCAGAATCAACACGAAACATCAGCGCATGACCTTTTGGTTCACTGCATCCTGATACTGTATCCTTCTTACTTAATTTGTTTGTTGCTGTTTGTAACAACAACAACAAAAGAAAGATCTATCCAAACTAGATGTTTTTTTTCATGAAAATGAAAATGTTCATTAAAATGAAGAATGAGAGAAAATGCTGCTAAACCCAAAAGGGTTTTATTGAAGTAGATGACTACTTACTGGCTGAAAATACCTTTTACGTTGACTTGCACCAATTGTGCTTTAGTTCTTCTGCTGAGCAACCAGTTAGTTAAAGATGTAACTTACTTTTAAACAGGGAAGAATAACTCATTGTATAAAATGTGGATTTTAATCTCTCAAAGAACATAACACACTCACCACAGATGATTTTCTGATTAAATTTTTAAAAAAGATGTCAGTGTGACTATTGCATTGCATCTGGCTTTTTTCGTCTGAGAATGATAAATTATTTCAAAGCTATCTTTACATCACTTCATGCCAAAAACTCCCTTTTGAAAGAAAAACTGGGCTATTTAGTCAGTTTAATAGGCTAGTAGTTTGTGATAGTTTACTTTTGTATTGGGTTTATGTGGCATGGTTTTGGAAGTGGGGAGCTCCAGGGTGGCTTCTATGAGAAGCTCCTAGAAACTTCCCTTGTGTTTGACAGAGCCAATGCCAAGGTGGTGCTGCACTGGCTAAGGCTGAGCCCATCAGCAACAGTGGCAGTGCCTCTGGGATAACAGAGTTGAGAAAGTGTGGACTGGGGGAACCTGCAGCACCCAGGCCAGAGGAGAAGGAGGGGGAGAAGGGGCTTCTGACACCAGTGCAGAGACTCCCTTGCAACCCACGGAAGACCGTGGTGGAACAGGTGGATGCCTGAAGGAGGCTGTGACCCTGTAGGAAGCCTGTGTTGGAGCTGGCTCCTGGCAGGACCTGTGCCCCTATGCAGACAGGAGCCCACACTGGAGTAGGTTTGCTGGTGGGACTTGTGACTCCATGGGGGACGCACGCTGGAGCAGCCTGTTCCTATAGGACTGCAGCCCTGGGAGGAAGAGCATGCTGAAGCTGGGGAAGGGTGTAAGGAGTCCTCCTCCTGAGGAGGATAGCAGCAGAGAATATTTGAAGAACTCTCATTCACCATTCCCCTATGCCACTGGGTGGGAAGATGTTATAGAAAATCGGGAGTGAAGTTGAGCCCAATAAGAAGGTTGTCTCAATCCATGAGTCTTATATTTTCAATCCCCTGTCCAGATGAGGAAGGGAGTGACAGAGTGGCTTTAGTGGGCACCTCGCAGCCAGCCAGGGTCAACTCACCATATTAGGTGTAATAACGTCTAACAAGTTCAGGACAATCACTTGATACAAAGAAGTCCTAACCAGGGGTACACTGGAATAATTTGACAACATGTTTATCAGTAGAGAAATGTGTGTCAGTGAAAAAAGCTTTAAATTTTAAAAGATAATGTTTTTTGATATATATGAATATATAATATATAACATTATAAATACATAATTTTTACATATATAATTTCTACAGGAGAATTAAGTGTGAGACTTTCCATAAGGATTCCCATATCCAGATAGATGCCCTAAATTCTAGTCTTCTATGTTCTTTGTGCTATACCTCTACTGCTCAGATTACGGTTTTCATGCTGTTTCTGAAAGGGTTTGGTTTCTGTCTAATGCAGGACGAAATAGTTTTACAAGCCTCGGAAGCATCTGAAAGATAAAAGTTTGATTTTCTGTAGGTCCTAATTTAAAACAGTGTTACAAAACCTGCCAAGCAAACCACTTGTGATCACCACAAAAAGAAATGATAACTATTGGACCCCAGGCTGTAGGTCTAGCTGTATTTTAATGAAAAAAAGGGCAGAAGGTTTGGGGATTAGGATAATAGAACCAATATTGGATTAGCATACAACTGAATGCTATCCAAGAGAATGGTTCCCACCTATTATCTTATTTGTAATGGGACTCAGTGGCTTCAGAATAGGTATATCTTATAATTCTATTGCAAGTGCAGGATAATTAAATTAGGAAAATGCAAATTTTGTAGAACGTTCAGGGGGTTTTTTTGCCTTGTTAATCCTCTTTTAAAATGATGCTTCAGAGTAATGCAGTTACCACAACCATGATTCAGTGATCTTTCTTTAGTTTACTTGACTGCCAAAATATAAAGAAGACAATAAATATTCTGAAAAACCGTGAATCCTGGGAACCTCAGTAGTCTGTGTATTTCCACCACTTTATTTAAAAATATTTTCTTCGTCCTTCTTTTTAAAAATGACTACTTCTTCCTACTACTTTTAAAAATGATGCTCTTCTTCCATTTTCTCTTCACTCACCATAAGGTCCTTTGGAAGAAGCCTGTCCCAGGCTGCACATGAAGTATTCCTGATGCCTAACATCCCTGACTGATAAGCAGCTACAGTGGGACAAGCAGCCACTGCCAAGCAGGTCCTACTTTCCAGGCAGGGAAAGGCGTCACTCACTGTATCACTACAAAGGCACCTCAGGGATACACACCACAATCCTGGAGCTAGTTTTGAAAATATGTAAATGTAATTATCCAGTGACTACTCATGGTAGTCTCTGTTTTAATGTGTTAATGCTCCTGACTTCCCAAGCCTTGGAGCAGCAGGATTAAGCCCAGAACTAGGAAGAAAGAGACATTTATGTGTGCCAGTTCAGTTGAATGAATGGTGCTTGTGTTGTTTGAAGTTGTACAGAGAAACTCTCACATATTAAAGCTGTACAGAGAAGCTCTCACATACTAAAGGACAGACACTTTCACAGCTTCATATGTTCTTACAGAAACATCTTGGAAATTGCAGCTACTATTCTTTATCCTACTATTACCAGTTTATTTAAATCAAATTTACAAGGTCCATGAAATATGCTGTAGTTTAGGAACTGCTGCTTTAGTGCTTGCCTTTTCAGCAAGCACTGAGAGACAAGTCAGATCTTTCAGATCAATATTTGCTTCCTCTTTGAATGCTTTCTCTCTCAGCAACATCAGAAAGTGTCCCATGTGAAAAATGGTTCTAATTATGTGTTGTGGCAAAACTCTCCTGAACCAGACAGGCAGTAAAAGGAAGAAAGTCTGAACTTCATTGATAAGAATGGGGAGAGCAAATGGATGGCCTTTTGACTGACATGAACAAACTCAGTATAAATTCTAAAGCAAGTCAGAAAACAGTGAAAGATGTACCCAGAACAACAGGGGACAAGTGTTTACAGCTTAGTACATATGTGACACTGGAGGTAAGAAAAGGGAAGCTCATACCCCCTGCCTATCCCTCTGAGTCTAAAGCACACCTTCCCATCTGAAAACTCATCTGCAGGCCACTTGGATGGGATATACAGGTTGTGTTTGGCATACAGGTTGTTTTCTTTAAAATCTTGCTGTAGAAGGTGACCCTGGGAATACAACAATAAGTTTGTATTTTCTCTTTTACCTAATGCAGTATATACACCTCTAAAAACTCTCCTATAACTAATTTATCACACTGCTACAAAGACCATAAAGCTTCTCCTTCATAATTAAATATTTTAAATCTACTATATAAATAAGGTTTCCTGTTAGAAGAAAACTGAGGATGAATAGCAAGGTGTGCATTTTCTTTCTTAGAGCATCAAGTACAATATTTATGTATTCATGTAGCTGCCTGGTTTAAGAGGCTGTCATAAATGGGCTGAAGATACTTATGAGAGGCAGTCATTCATGGAAGTTATAGAAGCTCCTCCATCTTCCAAGAACAACCTCCCAATTAACTGTTTCAACATGAAATTGTGAAATTCTTAACGTGATAATACCAAGAAGCACAACATTTGGTGAAGATATTTTGGTATGAACAGAGCTGGTAGCAGTAATACAGCAATAATTGCTAGCTCATTTACGGCCTATTTAGCTCGTGCAGTGAACCAGATGAGAACAGCTAATGAGCACAGCTTCTTGCTGTAATTAGTAGAACAGTAGTGGCTCGCAGATGATTTACAGTTTGCAAAAGTCAGTGTATTTACTGAAAAGCTTGTGTTCTCTGTGAAGCTGTGCCATATGATGAACTGAGGATGCCATGCTTTACTTTCTAATAAGCCTTAAGATTTGGTTTATAATAATTTCAGAATTCATCTGAATCTAACAGAAGTACAACACTGAAGATTTCTGTGTGCTGTCTCTTAATCTGCATTCTAGTCTATCAGTACTTATTTTGTCATGTGATGTATTCTCTTTCATGTCTTTCATGGCAGAAATAAATTTTTAAAAAATGGTATAATTCTTGACCTACTGGCAGAGTAAAGACCATTTTATGTTGTGGTGAATCACAGACATATGTGCTGTGCAGAGCTAGAATTCAAATAGGTTAAAGAAGGGACCATAAAATATGTAAGGGAAATGTTTGCAAAAGATCAGTACTGATGTTTATAGGTCCCAAATAAAAAACTGGATATTTTTAAGAAAGGTTAAATTCTCTTTTTTCCCTTGACTACTGAATAGACTGCTTATAGACGAGAAAGCAATTAGAAACATCTGACAACTACACCCAAATGATATTTACTAAATCTATGCAGAAATATTAAATATTCTTATGAAATGTCCAGCTCAGTGTTTCAGATTCACAGAACCCAACCAGAACAAAGACTGGTCTTGGGTTTCTAGAGTTTTATCTTCGCTATTATTTTTTACACTGTGACTGCTTGAGTGCTACTTTTGTTCTTGAAGGGTAGCAACTAAAGCTGTGAAACAACTCAGGCCTGGTAAAACCATAGCAGAGGCTTTCCTTTAGCCAAGCTCTGTACACTTAAAATCATACCCCTAAGAGCAACCAAAAAATAATGCAGGTGGGAAATAATAATAAATTACAATGGCGTATAATTTAAAAAACACATGAATAAACTTTTTAATTAAAGAATGACTTAACTTCTAAGTAAAATATACTTCTATTTCAAAACACAATCAAGGCAATGACATTATTCAGCAAATTTGCTTCAAAATTACTGGTCAAGTTAAAAGGAAACAGAAGTAACCCTGTATTAAAATTTCAAACACAAGCAAAAGATCTTTTTAAACATCTCATATTCAGAGTGTCATAAACACTTCATAATGGTTTGTTTTATTGATGATTGTCATTCATTTAGGTGTCCAATTACTGTATCTTACATGCAACATGGAAAACCTCAGGCCCTTCCTGAGGGTTTCAGAGTCTTCATCAGTATGTTCTGTCCGCTGTATTGCACTGTAAGGACTGTTTATCACATTTCTCATGCTGACCTATTTGCTCTATCTTGCAGGCACTACTTAATTATTTAATGAGTTAGAGTAAAGGAATTCAAATGAAGACATTTGGCATACTAGGAACATACCAAGTTCACTACCTTAATCAATTAATAGCTCAACAAATTTTAATAGTGATGAAAAGGTCAGTCCATATGACACTGGTAATATTCCTAAGTTAAATCCAGCTGCCTACAGTACTGCTCTCGTAAGCCAGTGAAATGGGTTTGAACACCTTTATGAGGGGAGAGCAGAGTATACTTCTTCCGCAACACTGCCTGAATGGGGAGAGGTCAGGCAATGGAGGTCAGGCAAGATAATCTCCAGAGGTCTCTTTCAACCTCAACCATTCAGTGATTCTCAGGTTATATATTGTTGGGGTTTTTTATTATTATTATTACTTTATTATTTTATTTTTTAGTATGTTGCAAACCAAGAATAAGTATTTATTTGTAAAACTCTGACACACAATGTATAAATTTTCCACTTGCTGGCTGGACAATTAAAAGTCAACTATGAAAGAAAATGCACAAAATAGACTAAGCAAAATTAAGTAGTGTATATTCTCATTTTGTGCTTTACACATTCTACTCACTCTTTTTCACTACTTCGTTCATATTTTCATTGTATTGCATGCTGGAGGGGAATTCTGAAACATGATAAAAAGTCATTAAAATGTTTAGGAGGAACCCTTCAGCAAAATGATAAGTAGAAAGTAATGATATCTGCAAGGTTCACACAGAGTAGGGAGGCATTATAAGTGCCCATTTGTATGCTAATACAAATCTGCTTCAAATAATATGGCACCTGCCCATTTCTTGTTGGAAAGGGTTTTCAGAAAATTTAGCAATATTTGATGCAGAGATGTTGAAAACTTTGGCTAGTGAAACAGCCATAGAATCACAGAGAGTCTTCCTGCTTTGAAATACTGTTTGATCTTACACCAGTTTCATTTTCTTGCCTATACCCCCTAATCACTATGGTTTCTTTCTTACTTTTGTGTCATTTAAGATGAAGAACAGAATATTTGCCTTTCTCTGCACAATTATTTGCCATTCCTCTTTGGAATCTTGGGTTCCTTTGCGGCTCTATAATGAAAAAATCTGTCATGGTCAAAACGCAGAAATCTCACTTTTAGCTGCTGCAAACAACCCTGTCAGTCCCAAACACTACTGAAAATTTTGGCTACAGAGTGTGACTAGTCTGTCATGTTTGACTTAGTGCACCCAGAAGCATTGATTATGTACTTAAAGGTAAACAAGGCAGAACAGTAATTTTGTAGGAAACCTGCGTAAAGGCAGGTTTCCTGTTTACCAGCAACCCCCCTAGATCTTCTCTGGGTTTGTTTTGTCAGTTTTTCTTTTTCTGTCATGTCTTTAAATTTATCTTCAGGAGTGTCATAAAATGGTCCACTAGAAAGTGAATAAAAATGTTCTCCTTGTACATACAAACTTTAAGAACTTTTCTCTGTAGGTTTATATGAACAGAGATTTTTTACAGATACAGCCACTGGCTGGATTCGAGTGCAATTATATAAGGTTGGTGCAAGTCACTTGGCTTTTACCACCCTGAACCTCACCAAAAAACTACAAGTAAATATAGCAAAACTGAGGAGCTAGATTTTCTCAGAAAATTATGTTTAAGAGATTAACAAAACTATTTTCTCTGTTTTTTTTTTTTTCCAGCTTTATGCAGAGTTACTGTTCAGGAAATTCAGAAAAAAATTACAGTCTGCCATTCATTGGAAAAGTAAACACTATAACTTGCATGTCCTCTACTACTATTGTATAGGTTTTTTTTTCAAATATACAATTATCGAAAGGTAAAAGGCTTTAAGTTGATGCTGATAAACTGTGCCTTGAATTACTACTACTATGACATACATAGGTGAACCTTACATTTAGTTTACCCAGAGGACAATCTAGATTAAATTGTATAATATCATATTTAAGGACTATTTATGATATTTACTAAGTTAATACAAACATACGAGTGTAGGATGACTTCAAAATAAAGTGTAATCCAGTAAAAATTAAGTGTTTTTCCTTAGAACGTCCAAATTTGTAAACACAAAAGTAAGATTTCTCTTTATGCAGTGGTCTCTGTTTTGCAGAGTTCTTTGATCCAGCAGCACTGTCACAGACACCTCCACGAACTTTCTATTATCAGTATGTTCACACTTCTGTAAATGCCAAACCACACCACAGTGAAAAACTGCATCATGCTCAGGAAATCCCCTAGGATTTCAGCCTGGGACACTGTAAGCAGAGAATTATGAGGATGCATACTTGCCTGTTGTTTTCCCACAAACCCCACTTTAGACTCTTTTCCCCTTCAGATCAGTGAATTGCTACTAGCACACAACAGGTACCTCTGGTCTAAAGACTCCAACCCTGCTCCTGGAGGAGCAGCCAACCAGCTCATACTTTCTTCTCACCATTGATATTGACTGCTCAGAGCTTTTGACAAGTGATGGAGAACTCTCAGACCGGCCTGGACTCAGCAGCAGGCTCTGCCTGGAACGCCAGTTGCTGTGCAGGTCCAGGCAGAAGCAGGTAAAGAGGACAAGAAACTTTGGTCTGATGCAGTATGACTGGTCTGTCAACTCTGTTTTGATCCATGTCATTTAGTTCTGTGCACTTCAAACCCCCCCCACCTTTTTCCTCAAAAAGTATATGGGAAATAAAAAATAATCACCTAATACATCAGGATATGTATCACAAATGACATTTCACTTGGAGTTTTCATTCATATTAGGACATAATTTTGAAATGTGGAATATTAAAGAATAATAGTCTTTCAAATAATTGTAGGATTGTTTTCCAGTTCACAACTGAAATGTAAGTACATTGTCAAAAAGTTTAACTTACTGTCATAAAAAAAAATTTAATACCGATACAATTTATGAAGTCTTACTGAACATTTCAGTGATGTGTAATACCTCTCATATTGTCAAACCATTATATATGATAAAATGTAAGGCTACTGTTGAATGTAATTCTCATATCACTTTAAATACATAGGTCACCGGTATGTCTGTTATTTGGACTATGTTAAACTAAATCATACATGAAAAATTTTATGTAATCCATAGTTAGAACTGTACAATCAAAATTCAATTATATACACTGAATATAAAATTTCAAAGAATTACACATTTAAAATCTTGATATAATTGCTGAATATGAAATGAAAACCAAATGAACATAACATTTTTGCATATTTGCGATACTATATCTTTTCTTTAAATTAAAAATTCATTTAAAAGATATTTCTGCAAGGAAACAACAGGACCTTAGAGGCAAGAAAATATTTTCTTCACACTTTGGAAGCTGAATACAATTTGAATAATATAGCATTTATATTTTTCAGATGTTATTTAAGCAAGTGTTTTTAGTTCTGGGAAGGGACAATTAAAGAGATTCTATATACGGAAGCATCACTACCGACTCTTGAAATTCAGGCTTTCATTCATCTAATAAAAATAGGCAAGAAGAGTCCTTGCTTTATAAAAAATGGTTTTTTGAGAGGGAAAGAGTCTCTCACAGAGGAGTTCCCATAAACTCCTTGGTCTTTCTATCATAATCATTAAAACAGATATCGTAAAGTTCAGTATGTTTACTTAAAGACTTAATCTAATTGACCAGTTTTTGGGGAATTAAAAAAAATCTGTAGGATTCAAAGTCAAAAAAAAATTTAAAAAAAAATTAAAAAAAAAAAAAGATGGAAACTAGGAGTCAAGATGATGCACTGCTAGTGAAAGACCACAGCTCTCCATCTATAAGATAGCACAGCAGGCAAGTCTGCTACCAGAGCACTATTAATGATTTACTACATATTTAGTATATGTTATAATATTTATAATATATTATATTGTTAAAATTATTTTTTATAACATTAGGAAAAAAATTAAGTATATCATGTGAATGTTTAATTTCATGTCTGCATACTATTCTTCTTGGTCATGATTAAGAAACTTTCTACTATCAATGCTACGTCCTTTTTGAACTTTCTTAGGTCACTATTTTATTTGGATGATACTACTGTTAAGGTCTTGCAATTGGGTAATTTTCAGAGCGATGTATGAGTTATGGCTTGAAAAAAAATCTTTTTTCTAAGTTGTGTCACAAGATGCATTTGTTCAGATGGAAGTATTTTCCTCCTAGAAATGTGCCTGCTAACACCTGGATTTCAAATCTAAATAGAGATACCCAATCCCTAAAATTGGTGCCTTTGGAATTTCTTGCTTGAGTTGGAAACAAAAGCTAAGAAAGGAGCTGGCAGAACTTTAAGAAAAAGCTTTCATGCCTGGAGTTGCAGAATAATGTACGTAATGATTTCTCCAGTGTTGCACAGTGTGCATCTTTGAGAATACATGAGTCCACCCAACTTAAAGTCACACACGCACAGCAAAACAAGTAATGAATAATGACATGGTGAAACTGAACTGTCACTGAGGTTGTAATTCTCTGTGTCTCATTTTTGCTTCAGTGACTCTTTTCTTTTAGCCTGAGACACAAACAGAACAAACAATTAGTGCAATAATTGATGATCTGTGCCTTCAAAGCTTGTGGTGGCCATGCACATGTTTTATAAGTCTACTAATGCAAACAGCTCTTCCTTGTGATTAGCATGCTGCCTGTTGTTCAGTGATAGTGCTTGGGAGGTACACCTGTATCAGACAAAAGATTTTCATCTGCACTTTTTAGTCAGTGAATCTCTAATAAACTATCTTTTTTCCTTGCTGGTTTTAGATTCCAGTAACACTTATATCTGCAGTTGGTGAAATGATTACATATGTAGCTCATCTTCTAGAACCTAACCTTGCCTTCTGATGGGGCTGAGTTGTACTTGTGGTATTGTAAAATAATGCTGCAAGTATTAAAAAAACCCTCTAATTTTATATATCTGGTTTTGCTTTCCTTGAGTTATTCAAACATTGATGTTTCTTGAGTCAGATTTTATCCACACTAGTTTAGTAAGCTTTTATTTATTATTTTAAAAAATTCCTAGCTTCTTTAAAAGCCAGCAAAAATCAAAGATCTGTAATCTTAGTTTTCATCATTCAGTTCTAGGGTAGGATAAAATGAAATTATGTAAAAGAAGAATAATTAAACTAATAAATAGCATGCCCTCTTTGCAAGAGAATACCTTTCATAGTATATTCAATTCCTCGATTTAGAGATTAGGATCAGGTAGGAATAAGTCTGGAAAAAGTTTTATCATGGTCTGAAACCATTCTACGATAAATAGAAATGTAATGGATGGCATGCACAGGACTATTGACCATTGAATTGAAGCCTCCCTAGCACATATGTGTTTCTCTAAGGCTGCTTGTCAATACTTCTATCCTTGCTTTCCTGTTTTAGCTAATAGGTAAAAGAAACCTCAATTATGGTCCACATTGTCAAATAAGAAAATGAAACTGCCCTTATAATCTTATTAAAATCTTCTGGAATCTATAAAATAAAATAATAATGATACTCACAGGAACCTGTTTCACATGGATCAGTTTTGCTTTTTTGTGTATGATTAATCCAAAAGAAAAGAATAAGAAAAAATCCTGCCCAAGTCCCCCCACTGAAGGAAATGGTTAAAAATGATTGATTGATTGATTGATTGATTGGTTTGCAGATATCTAATTTTTCATGCTTCTGTACATGTAGAAAGACAGCAAGAAGTTTAAAGGACCAACAGCTGAGATTCTGTATTATCCCGTTTTCAATTCTGCAAAATTTCATTCTTATAGAAAGTGTCACAGATTTGAATATTCTATGTTAATGGTGCTAACACAGGCAATTCATATATTTAGAGCTCTCAACACTTGTGTCAAAACAACACACACAATGTTAACAAAGCACTCTGCAGTTCCTGGGTAGACAACACTAAGTACTGTTATCCACTGTAGGTACAGGGACTTCAGATCTGTGACTTCTAGATAGCAAGGAATCCTTACTGGAGGTTCATTTTCTTCCCTCTGTCATCTAACATTCAGAACTTCATCATCCTTTATCTACTTGCACACCATAAATTCCAGTTCTTAACACATTTCGTGTCCTTGTTCAGCAGCACTTAAAAGACTGTTCTAAAGGTATGCTGCTATGTATTCAGAGAAGCTAAAAGCTTCTCCTAAAAGTCATCAGATTACTGATTCATGAAATGGCAGCTAATCTGAGATAAAATTTATAGCCACATTAAAGCCAGCTCTGACAAGAAATCCACCCACACAAACATACATGTATCATGAGTGGGAAACACAGCATAAAAATATTACTTATAACATTTTGATGGTCTTTCTATTGATAGGCCAAAACTTATGCAGCATCATATTAAAACAAAGGGAAAAGTTGAGGGGAAGTTTCGGAAACAGAAAACTAGATGCTTGAACTAAACCTGAACTTATCTTTCAAATGTTGTTGCTAGGAATTTTTTACCATTAATACATGAAACAAGAACGTTATACAAGAAAAGCTTTACACAGCAATGTCTGTCATGATACCCAAGATCTTGCTGAGTGCTTACAGTTGCTTCAGAACTCAGTTAAACACTTGAACTTTTCTTGCTTTTATTCTTTTCAATGCTGTTGCTTTACAGTGATTTTATCTATTACCACCTTCAGAACATTTTGTGTCTTGTTTTTTTACATAGCTAAATATTTTTCTATATAAATTGATGTAGAAAAATTCTCATTGTTCAGTTTAACCAGAAAAGCAGATTATTTATGCTCTGATGCATTTCCATTTCAACTCCAGTTGCTCTCATTTTTTGTCTGATTTACATCCCTATTAAAAAGTAGTCTTTGTGATTCAGAACTGTAAATTAAGTTTCAGTAGATTGACTGCGGTCAAAAAAATCTCAAGAGATGTCTTGTTTATAGATGGTCAGTCAGATAAAAAATTCTCATACCCATACTCAGAAAGACAAACAATATTTATTCTATTAAAAATTTTAAAAAGTCTGTGCAGGATTCAAAGGCAAATCCAGCATATTACTGCACACAACTATGTATGATCATACTGGGTTCATATGGGCTGAGATATGGGCAGCTGGTAAACAATAGCTTAGCAAATGTGTCAGATTAATGCAATTTCAGAGGTCCTGCTGTTTTCCATGACTCACAACAGCAAACATGAAACACAGTCTATACAGTTTCAGAGAATTCTCAGTGATTATTCATAACAACATATACTCATTATCGAGCTTGCAATGTGTTTAGTTTGGTCTCAAAGCTTTTGTTTTGATGGATTCACTTTGGTCTCATCATTTTGAAATCCTAGCTCAAATTTTCTCATGTTCCAAATATTGTTCCCATTGTGTATGCCTTGCAGAGAAAAAGTATGTGACCAAAAAAAGGAAAATTGAACAGATCTCAAGATGTGACATTTTGAATACAGAGAATTTTTTAAGCACAAAGGTCTGAACAAAAACTTTCTAATGCTATTTCAAGGCCAAAGTGAGATTCATACCTTTCAATTGACAGACTGAAAGTATCCTTGACATCCATTGGACCTAAAAGCTTCTTACCCTGATTGAATCTGAACCTCTCTATTAAGGTTTGACAAAAGTGAATATTCAATAGAATAGAAGTAATTTTATTGTGCTTGGTGCGTGGTTACAGAAGAGCACTCAGGAAAAAAATTCCCATCAGCAAACACTAACTACATCATCGTAAGTTTTTGCTACAAAAACTTAATGTCCTAAGATTTCCTCATTTTTCTTATATCTAAGAATACAATGTATCCAAATTACATTTTTTACTCCTTTGTGGAGAAGTTTACTTAAAAAAATCTTTTAGATATAGCAAGCACAAAACAAAAACCTGTAGAGATTGGTTGCAGAGTGGACATAATTTACTAGCCTGTTAGTCTACTTATTCACAGGCACATCATATTTAACATAAATCAGAACATTCAAATTATGTAGCAAGGCTTCGTACCACTCTGCACCTTTTTCTGAAAATGGACTGTAATTAGTTTTTTTGTAATTCACATGAAACACTAAAAGACAACATAAGAGGCAGGTGATGAGTTTTCATGTTTTGCCTGATGGTCAAAAGTTACAAAGACCTATTTATGACACTGCTTGCTTGCACATCCTTAAATGACTTCCTGAGCAACCCAGCACTTAGTGTTTCCACTAAATTTTACCCTGCACTGCATCCAAAGCAGTGTGGCCAGCAGGGTGAGGGAGAGGATTGTGCCCCTCCACTCTGCTCTGGGGGCCCCAGCATAAGAAGACTGTGGAGCCATGGCAGCAGGTCCAGAGGAGTGCCACAAAAATGATCAGAAGGCTGGAGCACCTCTCCTATGGGAAAGGCTGAGAAAGCTGGGGTTGTTCAACCTGGAGAAGAGAGGGGTCTGGGGACACCTTATAGCAGACTTAAAATATTTAAAGGAGGCTTCTAAGAAAGATGGGGACAGTCTTTTTAGCAGGGCCTGTAATGATAGGGCAAGGGGTAGGGCTTTTAAAATAAAAGAGTATAGATTTAGAGGAAGTTCTTTTTACTATGAGGATGGTGAAGCCCTGGCACAAGTTGCCCAGAGATGTGGCAGATGCCCCATCCCTGGGAGAATCCAAGGTCAGGTTTTAAAAGGCTCTGAGCCTTTTAACAAAGGTGTTCAAACTGATATTTGAAGTAACGACTCAGATTTCTTGGTCACAACTTTATTACCATTTACATGTACTGTACATGTATTTACCTGCTTTATATGTATTGTAAAAAGAAGCTGTGATGCTACTTAGTAAAATTAAAAGCCTTCCCCATTTTTTGTAAAAAATCTGTCCAATAAAAAAATGTGCAGTGAAAATGGATCACTTAATCACTGTGTTATCAAATCACTGTGTATTCATTGTCATACTTGCAGCTGATATGCTTGAAAATGGATGGATATCCATTACTTATGTTCTCATCTGGGTAAAGAGGTGTATTCATTTCAGTGTCATGCCCAAATTTGGATTTAGGAATTCCAGCAGTCATTTACAGAGAAAACAGGATATGTCTCAGAAAAAAGGAAAGTCACAACCCCCCATCTCCCCCCCAAAATAGAATAGGATAGATAGACTGTTTCAGTTGAAAGGGTTCTACAGCATCATCTAGCCCAAATGCCTGACCAGATCAGGACTCACCAACAGTTAAAACACATCATTAAGGGCTTTGCCCGAATGTCCCTTAAACACTGACAGACTTGGGGCATCAACCACCTGTTGGGAAGCCTCTTTCAGTGTTTGACCACTCTCTTGATAAAGTAATGGTTTCTGTTATCCAATCCAAACCTCCCTTGGCTCAGCTTTGAACCATTCTCGCATTTCCTGTCACTGGATTCCAGGGAGAAGAGATCAGTGCCTCCCTCTCCACTTCTACTCCTCAGGAAGTTGAAGAGAGCTAAAAGGAGGCACTTTCCCCTCACTTCCAAAGCTTTCTTCAGTGCTTTTTTCTCCAATACTTTTGCTCAGGTGGGTGGAGTTTCAAGAGTGAATGGCAGTTCTGTCCTGCATGGATAAAAACATTTGATAAATATATCTTCTGCATCTTTCAGCATATGAGCAATTAATAGTGTTAGCATCTAACTAATCAAAATCATAATTCACAGACCACCACATTAATTTATATCGCGGAAACCTAAGACTTCTTGCAGTGTTAATGTGTCAGATAGACTAGGAAAAGAATGTTAAATGTTTTCTAAGGGGACAGTTGAGTTTCTTGTGAGCTACAGGTGAATTCAGGTTTGTTCTCAATTCCTAGTGAATCACTTTATGATATCAGCAACAAGCCTAGTGATCAAGGAAAATATCAGACTGATTTTTTGTCGTTACCTTTGTGCAGTGTCTTTATGTGACATGCAAGATCCCTGTGAGAAAAAAGTTCATTTTAAAAGTTGCAGTTTTATTTACTTTTTCTTTTCCTATTACATTTTCTCAGTTACTTAATGTTTTTTTTCTGTCCTAATTCATTCATTCCCTCTACATTTTATTCAATGAAAAAGTCTTCATATCTCCCAACAGTTTTGCCTCCTTTCCTTCTGTGGTATGTACACTAAAATAATCACTCCTAAGACAGTGAATATGGTTGCTAACAGAAGATCATCGGGCTTTAGAGCTAAATATCACAATGAGGTTAATGACAGATGGGAAATGCTCATACATTGCAATCATGGTTTCAGTCTGTCTGCAAACACAGTTTGCATTGCTTTATGTTTTGCTTTGAAAGAACCTCAACAGCTTGGGTTTCTTTTTAAGGTTAAGGTTAAAACCTATGAAATCTGAATATACCATTGTGTCAATAGTGAAGCAAAGCAAAGAAGCACGTATGTCCTGTTGTATGGGTGTCTGATTTTCCTCAGCTGAAAGCTCAAGCCAGAGATGTAGATTGTTTTTTGGTTTTGTTATTGGTTTTTTGAGTTATTTTTTCACAGTCAGTAATAGTCCAAAATTCTTGGTTTACTACATTTTTTTCAGATATGTAACACTCTTATTTTTCTGAAAAACCGTCATTTTCCATCAGAGGGAGATCTGCACTCCATCAATCTACCACGTCTAGGGAGGGAGGTCAGGTGTGAGCCCAGCTGCCTGGCAGCAGGAGGGCAGGTCCTCACGGATGGCTTTGGCACTGTTGCACTCAAAGCCACCCACATCACTTGGCCCAGCTTGCCTCAAGAAAGATTTTATGCCATGTGTAGAACCATAATCACACTGCCTTTCAGGCTACCTCCACATAGGTAATATTTTTTTTATCTGCACTCTCTGTAGATATCTCTCCACCTCTGTCTCTATTTTCCCAGATCTTCCTAGCCTGGGTGAGAAAAATTTCTCTTGCACTTTCCTTGTTCTGTCAGCAGGTCTTATAGTAGGCAGCCTACTAATGCCAAATCCTGGTTTTTACTATAATAGCTAGTCTCAAAACATCCAGACCTCAAGCTTTTCCACTATCAGTAAGTGGAGTTAAAAAAAAAAACCAAGTACACCAATTCTTGGAAGTGTTTGATGACATGATATGCCTGTTAACACATGATGTACTGCACTGCTGTTCAGAAAGCAATGTGTGTGACACGCAACAGATGCCCCATAGCCAACCCTGAGTAAGCTTTGCAAATGTCTAAGTGACTGCCTAAGCCCAGATATATCTATTGCTTTGCAGCCCTAGAGAAGAATTACCAAAAGAGGTCCAAGTTGACATAAAAGCTACTGGCAAGGGCTTAAGTCAGAAGGCAGAGGCTTGAGATCAGTGCTCCTATTCCTCTAGAACTCTAATGGACTGCACGAAAAGAGAGTTCTAGTGAGTACTGATGAGATGAAGAGGGAAAGAAGAAGCCAACCTGCCTCCTTTAGTAAGCTGTTAAAAGTTCTTCCTTGCTGGCGCTGATGGAGATTTATAACATTACACAGGGAATGGGCATATGGGTTTAATACTCTTAGAAATATAATAAGATCTCTCCAAACCCATACAAAGAGGTCCTTTAAGGATGGCTAGCATGTCTTACATTCTTGGTGCACATTGAGGGGTTAAGAAATCAGCATACTCTACGGCCACAGAGATCACATGTGTAGGATTTCCCCTCAAGAGAAATATTTAGTCCACCCCAGAACGGAGCTTGCACGCACATTAACATCTCTGCAGCATGAACAATAGTAGATGAGGACCCTGGCAATAAACAGGGAGTGGGCCAATGCGACAGCATAAACATATCTTTTGCGTCTGCAACATTCAGTAACATTAACCACAATTCTTCTCTTCCGTCTTGTCCAAATGAGCTTCTTTTGGCTTTAAGCCACTTCTCCATGATAATGTCAATGGCTTTAGCAATGCTAAACAGGCTGTGCCTGTTATCTTCACATCTCTTTTTTTGCATTTTTTCATTGTTACAGCTGCTCAGCCAAACCATCAACAATTTATTTCCCACAAACTAAATTGAGCCAATAACATTGTAATCCAGTATAAACAGAGAAGCAATTGATTCCAATTAGGCAAAAGTTTCAGTGTTTCCAGGCTTGCAGCCAGTTTGTGGTTTATGAAATTTAACTAAGTTACAGCTTAATCAGTTTGCTACTAAAAAAAAATAAGTTCTAGCCAACAATATCCTGATGATAAAGGAGTATCAAGGATAAAGGAGGAATGGATAAAAAGTTCTTGGTGATGATTTTTTACAAGAGCCATACCCAACCACTGACAGCAGGGAATCACAAAAATAAGAACTTTACCATTCTATAGGTGAACCAAGCTGCATAACATCAAGTAGCAGGAACAAAGTTATGAAAAAGTCTGTCTTGCTGTTACTTTGCAGTTACCTCGATGTGGAAAAGAAAGTAGCCAGGTAGACAATTCTCACACAAATATGCTCTAAGGCTGGTGCTGTAGTTAAGGGAATGAATACATTTGGAAAGCTATGGCAATCATTCAAATCCTGAAAGACAGGATTAGAGCTGGAAAATCTGAGAAAAAATGTAAGAGTCTAAGAGTTTTAGATTCAACATACAAATATGTAAATGAAGGTTTAATGTTAATGAAGTTAGGAAAGACTGAATAACTCCTGATTATACTCTTGAAGAAATACACTGTATACTCAAAGGTTTACATCATTACAGAATACCAACAATGTTTTTCAGATTGTAATATGGGCAACACTATTGGCATAACAGCTGGATAACCATTAAAAAGTGTGGAGTTTATACTCATGTAAAATTCATCACTACAATGTTGCTAATAGAGCACAATCCAAGTGAAAGTCCTCCTCCTTCATAGCTATTTTTTTGGCAGCACTATTCTGACAATTATAAAAAGATGCACAGAATAAGCTGTGCAAAGTTTAGAAGAACTATTCTAACAACCAGTACAATATGGAAAATTTGAGAGTGGTTTAGTCCGGTCAACCCATCTTTCTTTTTTTTTTTTTTTCTCCCCTAATTGTGCATTTGGAACAGATTGCCCAGAGGAGTGTCCCTCACTGGAGAAGTTCAACAATTGCCTGGAGGTAATCCTGTGTCACGTGTTCTAGGATGACCCTGCTTGTGGTGGACCCATAGAAGTAGAGGTGGACCCATTCGGTGATTCTGTGGGTTGTCCAGTGCTTAATATTTCTGTCTTTCAGTTCCTGGTAATCTCCAAAAGACACAGAGAGAGACTGGACCCAAAGTGGAACTTGACACTTAAAGTGACATTTAAGGACATTTGCAAAATGCAGACATAAAATGAGACCTTAAAGCCAAAGACAAGATTTATGACAGCAATAAGGTTGTCCTGCTTTTCTCAGTGGATGGTCAGGGCTTTCACTCAGAGAGGAGACCTGTGAGACCAGAATTTGCATCGAAGCAGCTCACTCTCACTTCTGTTATTCCGTGCACACAGAGAACATCTACTGAGAATGTAAGACATTTTGGGTCAAACTTTTTTTGTGGATCAATAGTTTTTTGATTGTTGGACAAAGTAGAGAATCTCAGAAGGTTAAGTCTATCTCTGATCTAGGGATCAGAAATGTTCACAGTGCCACAGGAAGTCAGGTGTGAACATACATCCATACTAAAGTGAAAAAAAAAGAGAGAGAGGGAATGACTGAGAGAACTTTGTCAAAGAGTGTGCAGGATCCACACAATTTGTCCATATTCCAGAGACCTGTATTCAAACTTTTCCTCTAAAGTGGCCAGAATACAGATTTAAGTAAATGTCCCTATCCCTAGGTGCACCATTGGTAATAATTTAAGAGTGCAGTTAATTTTCCTCATTTAAAAAAGGGCGATAAAATCTAATCACCTCTCAGCATACAAGAACTCATACAGAGTTCAGTGTGGCTCCTAATGATCCCAAAGTAGCCAAGATAAAGCCCCAGTTTTCTTGCTGGCTCCCACGATTCCAGTTCAACTATGTATTGTATAGATTGCTTGTATGGTGAACTCAGCTGAGACCCAAAGGCTGCAATTGCCTATTTCTCTCTTTCGGGAGCACAACTGCAAATCTCACTTTCACAGCATACATCTCCAAACAAATTTGAGTGAGTTCTGAAGGTCTTCAGCACTGGTAAAAATTATGATTAAACTCAGCAGGAGAAATGAGAACAGGTGAATGTGATATATTAGCAAAGAAATGAGAGATTAAAAAATAGCAAGAAAATTTTGTCCATGAAAGAAAATCATAGCAGTCTCAGGCAGAATTTATAATATAAGTTTGTGAGCATTTGTAGTAAAGGATTTATCTGAAAAATTAATAATAAATTCATTTTTTATTTCTATAATTAATCACCAAACTATTTATAAATGTAACAAACAGTTTAGTCAAAATCAAATTTCACCTTAGATTGAAAAGGCTCATGAGGTGTGTTGACATGTTTATTCTGCCTTGCAGCCTGGGAAACAAAGGGACAAATTTCCCTTTAGCAAAGAATTCACATTCATCCTGGGGTCCTGGAGGTAAGACCAACACCATCAGCACTCTCTCCTCTATACCAAATTCTTCTTTAGGAGAGGTCATCCAGGCTGAAAAGCGCCTCAACCTTTAGGGAAGAGGACTGGGTGTTTGGACAGCCATAGCACAATCTGCAACTCCCAGATTCAGCATTCAAATTAACTCTGAAGGGTGGCCAACTTTACTTAGGTTCCTTAAAACTTACAGAAAGTAAACTCAGTTCCTTGTTAAATAAACCTACAGTGAGAAAGAGAAAGGAGAAGCATTACAGATCTTAAGTAGATTTTCTTCATTATTAGGACAAGAACTGTTGGTATACATTCTAGCAGCTTAGGAGCAGCTTCAGTCGGTCCTCAGCTGGTCTTGCTGCAGGAAAACCCTTTGATACCAAGAAATAACAATAAGCTAGGTTTTAGTCTTTCTGCCATGACATTTACCTCCTTTCTGTCCAGTACACAGTAAAATACATTGTATAGAATTTATGAGTGCTCTCAAATATGTTCTTGTTTTTCCTGTGTTGCAATCTCATTATATTGAAGCAGCTAACAGAAGCTATATTAAGTAAATTTCCTCCAAGTCTCCAGATTCAGTGTGAAAGAACAGGGAAGAAAACAGCTTAAACTTATAGGCAATGCTGGTCTGAATTCTTATTGTTTCCATCCTGTTCAGTGACCCCGTTGAGAAAGGTTGCCACATTCAACAAGAGCTGAAATACCTGAGTTAAGGGTTAATTTAGGGCTTCCTGATTCTTCCATAAAAGATGGTATGAAAGTAAAGTGGCATCAAAGGAAAACCTGTATCTGTACTTTAATTTAAAATTTGTGCCTGTGTAAATGCTTCAACAGTGCACCAACAAATCTGTAAATGCAGTTTGAGTAAATATTATAAAACTAATAAGAGCAGCTGTGAAATCTCTTAACATCTGTAAAGCTTCTTTTAAACACTGGGAAACCTGCTCTCTCTCATGATTAACTTGTTGTTGGGTAATGTAATATAGCATGGATACACCAACTGGTGGGACTTTTTTGATTTCAGGAGTTATTTTCCCACTTCAGTTGAAAAGTTATTTTTTCCTTTTGTGAGGCCGTAACCTAGCAGCGGTAGAAGTAGTGTACACATTTTATTTTCTGAGAAAAGTTAAACCCATGCTTCTAATATATGTTTTGCCTTATTTAACATTATGTATGATCACAATTGTTCTAAATGTTCAAAAAAGATCTAGGAACCCAGGGAATATATGGAAATAGTAAACAGGGTGATACAAGTTTATTAATATTACTTAGTTTTACTAAGGCTTTAGATAAAATTACTGTTTATTTCCAAACAAAAATCTGTGTACCTTGAGAAACAGAAAATCAGAATCCTTTTTGGCACAGTAAGTCAACACCAGAGTCAATAGCTTTGTTCTTCATTTATCGAGATCTACCTCTCAACAGTGAATTATGAGACAATATAATAAATCTACATCAAACTGTCTTTACTTTTATACAAACTGAGTCTTACTGTGTCAGTCTTGTCAACACTGCTGAATATTAATGGGAATAAAGTTAATTGCTGGGTGTATAAAGGTCTGATGCAGTCAAAGTGAAAAAAAGCACCTAACAGAAATCTGTCAATTTTGACAAGCTGTAATTTATTTCTACTTCATGATATGTGCCGACACGTTTCAAACCTTACTCTAGTCTTTACCACAAATTGCAATTATTGTAATTCACAGCGACATTTGACACAGAGGTTGGGACCTAGTTTATCATATATAAAAGAGTTTACATCTCAGGGAATTCACTTGCAAACTCCAGCATGTATTTCTCATTGTAAATCCAATTGTTTCCACTCACACTGAACATGCACAGTAAATTTTGTGACTTGCACTGCTTAAGAAAAGAAATAGCGCATTGCTTTAGCTGAAATATAAAGTGTTTATGACAAAATATTTACAGATATTTAAAAACTAAGATTAAATTTCAGTGCGACTGTACAATTATTAGTAAGTTTTATAATATCAGACACTGGTGGCATACAAGCCTGATGGATTTTTTTTGAGTATTTTTATAACCAATCAACATTAGTTATAGTAAATGTTACTGGTACCATCAACAGCATAGCAGAAGTTAACTCAGTTTAGTCCCTGAACTTTTGCTTATCTGTTACTCAGTATAGTTTATGACAAAGGTGTTGATGAGTATTCAGTTCTTGGACAGAAGAAAAATTCCCCAGATGACTTAATTTATGGTGAATGTCTCTAGATCTATAACCCTAGTTTGAAGTCATGGGTTTATTATGAGCCTTGTCATTTCTAACGCTTAATAACTGTAACTTGCAAATACAAATTTCTCTGTTTAAAATTATATCAATTTAGAAAAGATCACAAAGATTGTAAAGTTCATCAGATGATGCAGGCTATAAGAAGAAATGTGCTTCCTCTAAAACATCAGATTTTTCAGAAGATTTAAAATTCTTCAGAAGACACTGTAATTTTAATAGTAGCACCTGTGAGTTGTGATCGCTGTGTATACTTTTAATTAACTACACAATTAATCTTGACTGTACAAGACTGTACAAGTTTATTTATCTTGACTGTGCCTTTGCCTTCTCAGGCCAATATCTCATCACTAAGCAACTATCAATGTTCTCTCTGCCATAAAAGTACCTTCTAAGATAAATATAATATGCATTTTCGCAAAACCTCCAAATTCCCATTTACTGCGCTGAGATCAGAGTTAGGACTTTCTTCCTACTTCTCTAGACAATTGCATTTACAGTCTAGAGACATTTAGAGAACCCTACACAGACAAAACAACAACATTAATAAATAATAAATAATAATAATAATAATAATAGTAAATATAATAATAATTCTTTCACAGGGAATAACAGAAAGATACCTATGTAAGATATCCACGTAGCTTCTTCTCTCAACAGAGCACATTTTCAGTTGCTTCTACACCAACTACTGGCTTTACTGAGAAACTGATAGAGACATCCACAGCATCACACCAGGGAAATCGTACACGGAGGACTAGATTAAGCTGAGATATTACATGTTTTTTGTTACCAAAGCTTTGGGCTTTCTGTGGATTCCTACCATGGCAGAGCACAAAATAGTAAGCTGAAACCATTACTAACACAAGTGTGTCTATTTACATAGATAAATGATAGATCTCAAGGAATGGTGTTAAAGGAGAGAGGAGCAGGAATGTTTTCTATCAACCACACGGACTAAATTTAGAAAAATTTAGGGTTAACAGAGGAAGGGAGAAATACAGAATAGTTTACAATGTTTTAGATATAATTTACTGATACGACTTTTTCAGTAAAAACTATAAAGGGAAGGTTTATGAAGCTAGTATTGTTTGACTCAAAAATGCTTGTTAGCCAGAACCCTCTCTGTTTTCCATTCCTTATGTAGCCATTTGTTTTTTATCAATACAAGAAAACAGAAAAAATAAATGTTCTATATATTGCAATTCTCTACAAACATTTAATTATATACAGGAAGAGGGTCTTGTTTTGTTTGCATGATAAAGAATTCTAGTCTTTGACAGAAACATAATGGAATAATACAGTTGTGAAATTATGTTGCCTTAGCGGCCGTCTCTATTGTGCATTTCTCTGTGAATTTTATTTGAAATACTGAAACTGTCTTATAATGAAGGCATTTGAATGCTTTTTTCCCCACATCTTTTTCTAAGTGGTGCTAAAACTATTAAGATTTAAAAGTTGCATATTGAAGATGTTCATGGTTTGCATCATTATTTTTAGACATATAGACAACAATAAGAGGAAAGAAATACCCTGAAAAAGACATCAGGAGAAAATCCATATCTGAAAATTTAGATTAATGTATGAGTTTTAAAAAATAATAAGGTATTCCAGGGAGGATTCTCCATTTCATTATTTGCAGCACTACACTAGAACTTCAAGTTTACCAAATGGAGGAAAAGCAGTGACTTGAGTCACTGTATGAGAAGAGAAATATCTAAAAGCATTTTTTTTTTGTCTTTACAGAATAATAAATATTAAAACATGGAAAATATTAACCCAGCAATTTAGGGTAGGGTTGTAGCAAAACTTTAGTGCAAGCTAAGTTATAACCTCTCTATTATGTCCTTCTGAGTATCTGTTGTGCCAAGCACCCATTTAACCGTGTGATTAGGCCAAGGTTTCTGCAACCTCTGCCAAAGATACTCATGAAACAGTTCCCCTATGGCAAACGAGCAAAGGCAGTACATTGCAGGATTAATACATTTAATGTCCTCCCTTTCTGAATTATTTCACTTGAACGTGCATATACTTACTGAAATCCAGATTGCTTAGAATGTAAGTCCCTGAAGTATTGTCCTTCCTAGATAAAGGATCTGGATGAAACGTTTAGAGCTGATCCTGGTTTAATTACCATGATCTAAAATAATTTCAGCAGACGCTTGTAATAAATCCTTGCATATAACAAAGCTAGTTATATCAGCTACTTGTCTGGAATTCATGATCTTAGCCCACTGCCTACTGAGCATACGTCAGAATAAAAAATAATGATAAATTATATGCTGGCTAGAGCAATAGCGTGTCAAAGTTTGGACTGATGTAGCATATAACACATCTCTTCCTCACTGGTTGGCCCTTCCAGCTGTGGCTGTGAAACATGCTTATTGTAATAAGGTAAAAGCTCCACATTTTTTGATCCTGAAAAGTGCTGTTTCTGAGAATTCAATCTTATTATTACCAAGAACTTATTTTAGTCATAATTTCTTAACACTTAGGGAATTAAGCAAAGAATTCAGCATTTGTCCATGGGATCAAATCTACTATATATAAACACCTTATAAATCTGCCAAAAGACATAAATTTGAACAGCAAGACATTTTTTTTTGCTAGACATGCTAGGAAATGTTAGGCTTTTAATATGGACCTGGCTTGTTTTCAGGCTCATCTTTTTGTTAAGGCAGAACTGAAAGCAAAAGCCTTGGTAGTAGTTAGAAAAGCAGCGTAATCACCAAGACACCATTATCCTGTCTCTTGTAGCTTTTATATTTGTGCTTCTCAAAGCTGTGGACAGCAAATTACTCATGTGATACCTGAGCTGCATAAAGAAGATTGAAATCTGGGCTGTTAATGATCTTTTCACTCTGTTTAGGCGTTTCTCTGTAAAAGCTCACATGTGGCTCGGATGCAGGGTGTCTGTGTTATTCCTAGGTATCCAGCAAAATAGAGAGATGGAAAGTGTCATTCATCTTAGATACACTACTGCTGAAAGAAATCTTATTTCTGTATGAAATGGTTTTTGAAGAAGGAATTGGTTTTCTAGGACACCAGATACAACTTGCAGAAAAACATTAGGTTCCTCTTTATTTTTTGGTAGTAAGTGACACACATTACTAAATACCTTAAACTAATAATCAACTTAAATGAAAAAGAAATTTTGGCTAGCAATTAAGGTGGTGATTAATAAGAGTATAGACAGGTAAATTATTACTCAAAACATGATTTTCCAGGTAGTATTTTTATGCTTAATTTTTAAAAAATGCTTTAGACAGAAATGAAATGTATATGATAAAAGATCACTATTCTTATTTGGCTAAAGACACAAAGCATTTTTAAACTTTTTGTTTGTAATTTCCAGATAGAACTTTTTACCACGGAATTCCCCCAGAAACTCCAGAGAGATAGGAAAAATATCATAATCACTGATATTACAAAGCTGGAGCTTACAAAAGATTAACTGGTGTACTCAAAGCCACATATGTGTGGGAGATCTGGAAGTCAGTTTGGGGATACAGGCTTCATGTTGTGATCAACCATAACCATCTGACTTCTTCTCACTTCTCTTCTTATGCCCTTTTATTAACCCAGTAAATGCAGCTGTTCCGGGATGACATTGCTAATTCCAAAAATTATTTAGCAGTCATTAATTTTCTTTGATCATTTTTCACCTACACAAGTTGGTGAAACATGTGCATGGAATCAGTATGATTTTTATCCTTTTATCATCTTATAGACAGCACATACGAGACAGAAGCACATCTGGTTCTGAATGGCCTCAAAAGGAGAAATCAAAGACAAGGCTGATTATGTTCTGCTAGGTGCCTCAGGAAAAAATCTTTTCTGTAGAGCCAGTCCAGAATGCGTATTTTTCAGGCATAACTGTGAGGCCAAAATCTGATTTAATCTATTATAGCATCCTTTAATCTGTTTATTACATCTGTTACATACAAATTTCTCACCAGTTTATGACTTTGGAATGCTTACTGAAGTCGTTAGGGATTACTTTAAAAGTAGCTTTTTTTTTCTTTTTAACTTGACCAATCTCAGTTTTAAGTAGCTTTTTCTATTTTCTTAACTCTTAGAGGAGTTTTTGGATCTTCAGACAAGGATGAACAAAGAAGTCATGCAGTGCAGGTACCAGACTTCTCAGTAGCGTGCTCTTAAGGGTCCTCCGGGCATTTCAATTTATAAAACAGTGTGATTGTACATTCCAGCAAATACATAGCTCATTCTAGTAGAACATCTTAATGAATAAACCAATTTTCAATTTTTAACTTCCTCTATTAAAAAAGATATCAATAATCTCTTCTTTCTATCCTGCAAAGATTTAGTACAGAAAACCTCTGCAAAAAGAATAAAAAAAGAGGTGGATTATCACTAACTGAAATGGTTATAGGAAATCCTGTCACACTGCCCCAATTTCTTTCTCCAAGAAAACAAGATTAACATTGAAGACCTTTGTGGTATTTTGATAGTTACATTAAGTAATAACAATATTTATTTAGGAAATATTGTTAGACAACTCCCCTAAAAAAGAAATTTTAAAAAAGAGTTAATCTATGGTAACCTCAAGAAATCACTTTTTTTTTAAGTCAGAGGAAAAGTAACTTAGCAAAACCCATTGAGAATTACAGAGTTAAAGGTAGAAAACATAAAACCAAAACTGTGCTTTTTTCTACTGATTTCTTTTCCTAGAATCCAGCCCCAAAGTTACCAAACAGGACAACCTAGGATGTTGAAAGGAAAGGAAAAAAGCTATTCACTCCATGAACAGACACACAGTTTAACTTAGTTCAGTTTATTTTAGTTCAGAAGAAATAAAAATTAACATGCATGAAGTTAATGGAATAATTTTGTTTTGCTTCTCTTCTGATCTTAATAAATCTAGCTGGTAAGACCCTTGCATGCTTAGGAACATCTCACACGTTAGGTCTCCATGATGAAAAAGTAACTTCAGCCATTTATAGAACAAAGTGATTACCGAACCTGTACAGAATATTTGTGGGGAATCAATTGAGTAGATACTGGTGAGCCCTTTTTCTATTAGGTGGCAGAAGTAGCACATTTGAAGCCAATAGCACAGAAATCTGCCTGACATAAAGTAAAAGAGCAACTCTGACGGGGAAATGTAGAATGAGCATATGTCTGCTCCACACGGATTTTAAACTTGGGATGATGTTTTCCTTAGAAAAAGAAAACCGTGTTTTAATATTTCCTCTTTTGCTGTGGACTACACGCATCACTGCTTGGAATAATGTGCGAAACATCCCTCAGGCAGCATTTAACCTATCTAAATGCAGAAAAATGAATTTGGACTACTATCAAAGCACATGTAGAATAAAGGAACAATTCTGTTTCAGCAGCAACACAAGAGACCTGTTTTTCATTATGCATGTGAAGTGTTTAATTTAAACTGGTAATGGTTAACCAGGTCTGGCCTCGAGCTACAGAGATCTGGGGAAAACATCCATAAACAAAATCCCTTCTATTGCCCTTCAATTTTTTCTTCTGCAAAGTCAAAGAGAGAGAGTAAAAGTATTTTTGGAAAATATGGAGATCTCTTACGTGCACTATCGTTCTCCCAGAATGTGCAGTGAAAGAAGGTAAAAAGTGTATGGCTCATACTGAGAAGCCTAGCAGCCTTAGGGTTACCTGTACTAAAATTGTAAGGAATGCCTTACGACAGAGTTTGGAGTTAGAGGTCATCAGGGGAGTACACAAAAAGCATTTATGAAAAAGGTATCTTAGATGTCTATGGTTTACAGATGTTTGGGTGCATGTGGTCAGCTTTGTACAGAGGAACCCCAGCCTCAGCATGGGGCCTAACTGCATCTCTCCGATTAAGGGAGTTTGCCATTATTTGGAAGGGGGGGTTACATATTTTATTAATAAATGAAACTATTAAAATGTATTTATAATTCACAATAAATGGGTTTATTTTAATAAACAAATAAATGTTACTTCAATAAGAAAATAGCTAATATAGAATCCAGGTCCTCTGTATGCTTGCAAAATTAAACTAGCATGTATACAGTTCAAACAGAAGGCAAAAGTTCAAGATCTTCTTTGCCTAAAGCATTTATATTTTCCAGTGAGAGTAACTATTGTCCAACTCTGTCTGTTAATGGCATACAGATTTCAAATGTTTTCTATCCCAGTGTGAGAAAGAAGAAATCTAATTTTCAAGGGACTGAAAATTAATTTTACTGCGTAATCATTCTTTCTCTAGTAAAGTGATAAAATACACTGATATAGGTAATTAACTAAAAGAAAGCAAACAGAGAAGAAGAAACATATATAATTTCTTGCTTAGCAACAGTTCTAGAAAAGCATGACAATTTAGCCATAAATTACTCAGAAAGTAATACTTTGAGAGTACCTTAATAATGGACAATAAAAGTGAGATTTAGCCAAAATTAAATGGTATTCAGTATTATAGACTTGGAAAAGAATCTTCCCTGGGAAGAAAAGGTTTATTTCCATAGTGATCTTTTAGGAATTCAGCAAAACTTCCTTGATGACAACTCCTGACCTTCTTTGTTTTCCTTTCAGGCCTGTCATGGTTTGTTTAACTATAGATTTAAAAAAGGTAAATAGACACTTAGTTACTTCCCCTCCTTTTCACAGTTTGATCAGATGGAAACCTAGCTTACACAACAATTGATATTAGACTTTGTTTTTAATGTGCAGGCAAAGTACTGTTTCTCATATCAAAATGGATCTTGGGAAGTCTTATTTCTTGGAAGCCATAACTAATCTTTTTTTTTTCTTTCTGTTCCAAGTACTTTTAATTAGTAAACCAAATTAAATGATGTTTTAGTCAGACTGTCCAAATCCAGTGGCAACAAAAGACTAATGCACATCTTCACGTTTTAATGACTTTGTCTGATTTTTAAGCAGCCCAAGTGAGTGCTGGAAAGAAATTACTGTGATTTATGGGACCAGAACTAAAAGTCAAGAAGAGACAAAAATGGACCTAATGTAATTTACCAGTTTCTTAAAAATGAGACTCACATCAGAAAAAACACTTTAATAACAACAAGACCACTTGCTTATGTAAGTGTAATTTAAAAATACTATAACTATTCTCTTCTAAAGAAGCATAAAAATAGGTATCTGCAAATTATTTGTCCACATTCAGTTGTACACACTGTACAGATCATAAAATGGATGATCATGTGGAATGGGTCAGGAAAAATGGCAAAGGTTTCTCTTACACTTGATTTTTAATACTTTTTTAGATTAATTTAGAATTGATTAATTAACAAGCTGTGAAATTTGAGAAGTTGAAAAACTGAGTTAAATTTTAAGACTTCAATTTCTAACTAAAGCAGTAAATGAAATAATGCATGTTTAAGTTAATTTAATTTTTTTTTTACTGGAAGAAGTCAAGTAATAGAGTAGTAGAATGATACATGTACTGGCTGAATAGTTAACATGATACAACTTCAATGCATTGTCCTTGTACTTCCAGTAGATGGCAGGTATAGTACTTTAAACTTTTAAAAAGTCATAAAACTTAACTTTTTAAAACAATAGTATGCTATTATCTGGGAAATTTTACTTATAATACAACCCTTTCCATATGAGTGTATTTTTACATTTAATAATATTATGGAATATATGCCAAGATGAAAACAAATGTTTAATACAAACACATTAAGTACTGAAAACAAATTATAAATTAAAAAAAATAGAAAGAACGCACTGAACAACATGCACAGAGAACTGGAATGCTCAGAATAATATTCACAATAAAATAAAAGCCCAAACTGGCAAACTTAAAATAAAAACCTTCACATTTATTTCTCTTTTTCACAAATTTGCCTCTTTTTAAAGCAATGGTTGTATCTTTTTCCATAAAGGAACTTTCAATTTTCTGTTATGTATGACTGAAAAATTAAGAACCATGTTATGACAGTCAAGCATTTATAAATTCAGAGGTTCAAGCAGTAATGTTGTTGGTTAAACCAAGTGAACATACACAAAAAATGATGACTCCTTTTTTACTGCAAGATTGAGCTATAAAATCCTACTTGAGGCAGAGGAGTTCCTCCTCTCTCAGAGCACAGAACAGCTAATATTCACTTACAGATTAGGGACAAGACCTTTAATTTTCTTTCCATTGTTCAGTATGTGACTCCATGCCTTGTTCATTGCACACTGCTACAACTTCAAACCACTCTGAACCTTTTATGTGCTGTTTGCTTTAATAGTGTCATGAATGCCACTTTTTCTTGACCAAGTTTTGGTTAGTTGACTGTCTGATATCATGTCTGTTTTAGAAAGGGGGAAACAGACATGCTTTGAAATTAAGGTCAAAAATATTTGCAAATGTTCATTGGATTGTCTGGTGTTTTTTGGTAGTGGTGGTACACGTTAAGCATTATAATAGTACAAATAGGTTAAAATGATTTTTTATTAAGTTTTTTCAGTCATGAGTTTTGCAAGTTGAATGCAAACAAAGATAATTGCACACCTAGTGAGAATTTCTGAGATGGATGGTTTAAAGGAAAAGACTAATATCACACACAAACTGCCATTAAAATCATGATCTAAATACAATTTTTCAGACAGGTTTCCCCATTATCATTGTGTTCTTTCTATTCCATGCCTCATCCTATCTTCTGCACAAAAGAGAAAAGCACCTACTTTCTAGTTGTTTTCTGTAGTTGTCCACTGTCCACTGTCCACACAGCAGCGAAAGAAGGAGTGGAGTAATCCCAGCAGCATGTTTACTGTCCCTGGTTTCTCATCTCAAACTCACTATGTGAATATTAATTATGCTGCCTCTTTCCTGTCTTGGACCTCATGTTCCCCAGCTGCCTCTCATTAAATTTCAGTCAGTTTATCTTTGTACTTAATTACTCCGTGTACTTAGAACTTTTCTGTCCCCTAACCAATATTGGCATTCATTGCTCTTCCTTTATGTTTTCTTTCCATCCAAACTTCTCCCTGGCTTCTTACATCCAGCTATCTGCCAGACCATTTCACTTCTTCCTCCACATTCCAAGTCAGGCCAAATCATCTTCTGTAGTTCTTATCCCTCCTCCAACCTTCCCTGAAAACAACATACTGGTATCTTGTTTCAATCTTTCTATGTAATCAATTTTGACTTTGATTTTGACTTTGTTTTTGTTTTGGCAATTCATTGCCCAGCTTCAACATTCCACAGTTTAGACACCCGAGTCCTTTCTCCTGCCTCTTCTGTTTCTTCTAGACTTAGGAGCTCTGAGTCGCTTCACTCCAGTTCTAAGATGCCAGACTTGAATGAGATGCTTTCCTTATTTCTGTTGCCTGCAAATCACAAAAAAAGGCATTACACCTTATCATGAAATAAATCAGTAAGAGATGATCATGAACACATCAATTCCTGTTATGCTCTTCAGTCCAGTGCCTAATACTGACTCTTTACCTAAATGAAGAAGCTTGTGTAAGGAAACCTGGCTTTTGTCATGTACTCTAAGGTTTGCCTGCTCAGTCCCATGGTGAAGATTGCAAAAGTCCAAGCTTGTCAGTAATAAGAGGTTTGAGAAACATAAGCAGTGATGGAATCAACACTGAACATTATGAAACATCTAGTGAGCACGTACAAAGTGACATTCCCTAAAATCCTGTTACTTGAACAATTTTCCTATTTAAAAGAAATGGGAAGACTTTTTTATGAATAAAATGCTGCCAAATCTCCTTTTCTGCTTATAAATATGTGAGTTGCAAAGTTTTTCAAGGAAAAGATCAGGAAGGTTTCTTTCCTCAGCTTCATTCTTGGAAACCATGCAATTAGTTTTGGCTGAATTACAGAATAAAACAAAATAAATTCTTGTGCAGGTGCCAAACATGAAAGACTTTAGTGAAATGAATAAATTAAATAAAGTTCTATGACACAGATAATAGAAAAGTAACCTTAGTAAAAAGTAGAAAACTAACAGCAGGTGATGATAACCAGGTCTGCATTTAGTATGTGTTCATAGAAAGCACAAGGTAGCAATAACTTTCAGAAAAAACACTTCTCATACCTTTCCCAGTGTTTCATCTGCACTCTGCCTATTTCCTGCCTTGGCCATTGCACTGAGGTTATAACTTGGATCACAAGAGTTGTTTTGATTTGAGTAAGAGAGTGATTTCTAGTGAAGACTTTATGGTTGCATTATGACTTTAATGCAACCTTATTTATTTATCAAGAGAACAAAAATTTTTCTTTTGTACTTAGGAGTTACAATCTTAGTCTAGGCTGCCTTGCCCCAGTTAACAATCAGAATAAAAAGCTGCTTCCAAGCTTGGGATTCTGTAGCATTTCATTTTTTGCGATACATTTTGCTGTCCCCTCATACACGTAGACGTAACATGCAATATAATCACTTAATTAATCCACCTTCAGATACATTTTTTAAAAAACATTGAGAGGTTTCCTCTAATTATAAATACAATAAAAAATATAGATACCAATTATACATCTGCCACAACTGCTTAAGTCCTCAGACAGTAGCCACTTCTACAAGAATGTGAAACCAATACTAGCTTGTTAAAAGTGAAACTTCCTTAGATGAAAAAATTTGAGTTTGCACATATCTTTAAAAATTCTAGCTAATCAGTTTTTATTTAAATGGGTTACTGCATATACATGTTACATACATACAGGCTATGCAAAATAACAAAAGGACACCACTCAAATGTGAAAAGGTCAGTTTTATTTTTTGATAATAAAGATGCTCAATGATCATGAAAGGACATGATTTTTCATTAGAATTAAGTAGCAGTGTTAACCTCAGCCATCTTCCATATTTTTGGTCACTTGACTTCACTTCGGAAAAATAATCTCTCCCTGAAAATATAGAAAAAAAGGTGAGCAATAAAAGAACAAAAGACTTCAGAAAGTAGGCCAAAACAAACAATGTTCACTGCCTAATAATATTGCAAGACTTTGTCAGCCTGATTCAGTCCAGAGCCTTGAATCTATTCCCTGTGAACATATTACTGTTAAAAAAAAGAGAGAATGGAGCTTTAACATGGCACTCTGTAGTCAGTTTATTTCACAAGTGTTGAAGGCTAGTTGAGAAAGTGGAAAATTTTTGAAGATCTTGTCACATGCTCTAAATATGTCAAGCAGATCTAGAACTAAAGCTTTGAATGCGTATTTAGGGATAACACTATACAACAATAACTTTTTTTTTACACTCCTCTTGCAGCATGGTAGCAGTGAATGTACCCTGAACACTTTCCCTTTGTTTGAGTATCAACTGCAAAGTATTTCTGAGGAACTAATTTCCATTACATTTTTATTCTTTTTCATAGTACCGCACAGCAGGACCACAACACAGAAAACTGAAAAATTCTCCTGTAATGGAAATCTTCAATATGTCCCTAGCAGATAAAGAAGTAAGCCCCACAGAAGATGCATAGTAGCAGATGACAAAGACTAACACAAAAGAGAACAGGAATATCTGAAGCCAAATTAATTTTTGGAATATCCTGTGTACTTCAATATAAATACACTGCTATGTAAATTTTCAGTAAGTATTATGAGCTTTTAAAATTCCTGAAAATTAAAAAAAAAAAAAACCAACCCCACACAACAATGAAAAAAACCAGAAATTACCTTATTTGTGTAGTTTCAATAAACTGCAACGGGATACTGGTTAGTGTTACTAGCAATCCAGGGGTAAAAAAAACCCAAATAACCACAACTCCCGCCAAAGCAGATGCAAAAGCCAAACCCCCAAATAACCGACAAATCACGGTTGTAAGTATTGTGAGTCCTTTTACAGAAAGACTGCACAAAGAGTTCTTTCCCCTGAAATACTGAGTTCAGTCTTTTGTCACCTGTTCTGTCAGCAGAGCATAATAAAGTTATTTTTTCCCCTCCAAGCAAGATCTTTAACTGAAATGCTCCGAGCCGCTACACACGTGTAGGGGAAATGGGCCTAATCATTTTTCCTCCTTGTTCAGTGACAAATGCAGCAGAGAGTATCACTACCTCTAGAAGCTCTGCCCAGACAGAGCTGTAAAGCAGCCCAGGGCTTCTTGTTTACATGTAGATGTCAAAAACAAGTTTCCTGTTCTCTAGAGGTTTAGGCCAAAAATCTAATCACAAACACATGCATGGAAGTGGTAGCCATCAGTCTTAGGAAATTAGGTCATTGAATTATAAGGAAAAAGGGTTCTGAAGTAGACATTTACTGGAATTTTCAAAATCTTTATTTGAAAAACAGCAGCTAGCTCTCTCTGAAACTGAGAGTGTGACCAGACTAATGAGGCCATTTTGAAAACACTAGAATTTTTTTTTAAAAAGCATGAATGCTGGCACAAATTCCCCACACAATGATAGCAGAATACAGGACTGGAGAACATGTTTATTCAACATTCCTGTATAGACAGTGGAGAGAGACAAGAAGCCCCAGAGGATGAGTCAGTTCATAAAACAGAGTGCCTCTCTCACCGCTGACTATATAAGGCACCTAAAATAATTCACTTACAGGAGTCTTTGCTAAGTGTGTTGACAAATATGGTATTCATCTGAACTAATGGACAAATGGATCTCTAATTTGATGAGTTCAAAAAGTTAAAGGGGAAGGACATAAAGTTGTCCAGTAGTAGTGTGGACCAGATACAGGATTTTGGATAACTTTTCAATAGCACTGAACACAGGAGCACTGAAGCAAAAAATGAAGTAAAAAATAACTTAATGTGCACGACCTTAGATATCTGGGATCTTATTAATCCAATTGTTTCTGAAGTCACTGTTAAACTTTTCCAGAACAGAGACGCTTTTAAGAGAGAGTAAAGAGAAATAATAACGTTCTTAATATTACAAAGGCTGAAATTTTATATATGAGCAACAAATGAGGACAAATATTCTCACTCCTGAAAGGTTTCAATGTTTTTTTCATTTTTCATTTCATATGAGAGAAAGATAACAGAATGAAGAAAAGAGGCATTTGAAGGGTGTGGTGAGCTGATCCTAGCTAGACACCAGGTGCCCACCAAAGCTTCTCTATCACTTCCCTCCTCAGCTGCACAGAGGAGAGAGAATATAAGGGAAGGCTTGTGGGTCAAGATAAGGACAGTGAGAGACAGTTACCATCACAGGCAAAACAGACTTGGGGAAATTAGTGCCTATTTTGGCCACATCCACCTGTTTCACCATGGGGTCCTCCATGATCAACAGGTAGATTTCTACTCACTGTGGACCCCCATGGACTGCAGGGGCACAGCCTGACTCACCATGGTCTTCACCGTGGGCTGCAGACGAGTCTCTTGGAGCACCTTCTCCCTCTCCTTCACTCATCTGGGTGTCTGCAGAGCTCCTCTTACATATTCTCACTCCTCTCTTCTGAGTTCTGTTGGTGGTGTGCAGGTTTTGCCTCCCCTTTTTAACTGTATTATCCCAGAGGTGCTCCCACCGTCACTGCTGGGCTCGGCCTCAGCCAGCAGTGGCTCTGTCTTGGAGCCAGCTAGAATCCGTTCCTCCATGAGCTTCCCACAGAAGCAATGCCTGTAGACTGCCTCACTACCAAAAACTTGCCACACAAACCCAATACGAAGGGATGAGGTTACAATCACCACAGATGATCCTGGCCATGCGTTTATTCTTTGAGAATAGAAAGGCTATTTTCCTTAATCATCACACCACCACGGATTTTGCTGTGAAATACACACTGGCTTAACTGTTTCTTCAGTACTGAGTAACACTCCTCTAACTTAGGGAAGTGATCCTGTTAGGAAGGCTTGGAGCAAATGAAAGAGAAAAGAATAGTCTTAATTTTGAATTAATTACTTGCAGACTAAAGTCAATGAAACTATTTCTCTTCTTACATTAAAGTGCAGTAAATTGTCTGTAGGTCACAGTACTCCAACTTAAACCTGGAATCTGCAGGTCTTGCACATAAATGAACCTACTAAATTTGTCTTCACCTCATTGTAACTAATTAAATTTTCAAAATTTCCAGGATAACTATATCCAGCTGCCATGCCTTGTCTTACATTAAGGCAATTCTTGCCATTGAAGCATGCTAACAAATTTTCCTGTCTCTGTTATTCTCAAGTGTCACAGGCTGGGATGTGACATAGTTGAATATTTCTATTCCAATGGTTTTTCAGTCCACATGTTTTAATGCTGGTTTTTTATATGTTTCAGAACTGGGCAAGATCACAATTTGTATCTTCTGTTTTGGTCAGGGTGTAGTCAAAAAGAATTAAAAACATCTCTGCTCTTTTAGATAAGAATGGCATGTAAAAATGATATGAGTGAGTGTCGCAAAACAGATGATTGATATGCCTTCATTATAATTTCTTTTTATTTCTAACCACCATTTCCCCCAAGGCAGAACAACACCAGTATTATGGAGATTTTTGATGCAAAGCAACCCATGTACTAACCTTTGATCAGAAATATGGTGGTTCTTAATTTTATTCTGTATCTCTACAGTTTCATTCACTGCAAGCAAAGTGGTGAATTTACAGAACAAACTGCCAGACAAATGCTACCCTGAGTAGGCTGTTCTTTGAAATATGTATATTTAAATTAGAAAGGTCACTTGCATCCAGAAAGAATCCTTAGAACTTTTGAAATCTTTAGTATCAAAAGTGTACAATGTACATAAACAGCAGAATCTCATATGAGAAGAATCATGTTGGTATAAAACCTACAGTTTTCAAGTGTAGAATATTTACAAGATCTCAAGGAACTATGAAATTATTTTCTTTTCCTTTGCAGAAAGATTTTTGTCTGTGGAAATGTCTTTAAGTAGACTACAGTTAAGTCCAATCTATTCTTTAGCTAAGATCACCTAATGAGTCTTTTCAAACTACTTTTTAAAAATCAGTTTATCATGAACAGACATTAAAATTTGCTATCCATACTTGCTTAAATGTGATACCTAAGATAAACCCTAACTGGATTAATTTATTTTAAGTTATATTACATGCACATACAACTGTGATTGTTGAAGTCTATTGATCCTCTGTGAATATATTTGTCATTAAAAATACATAGTACTCTGGAAAAAGAACAGAATAGGTATGCATATCAGTGAAAATTTATTTAAAGTTTAAAAAATTTAAGAAATATTTTTGAAATCCCTGTCTAATATTTATGTAGAGCTTTCAGTGCAGTGAGACTTAAAATATAATTCTATAGACCCAGCTAAAACTTTGAAACTACATTTTCAAAATGGTAATAAAACCCTGTCTCTCTTCTGCAAGTAACAATCTGTTGGATAATGTTCATGAACATCATGTGATTCCTATTCCTCCAAACATTTGTTATTGTATTCCTGAAAGCAATAAGGGAAGTGGTCTCAGACCTTTGCAATGAAGCACTTCTGTGAAAACAGCTGAATTTTATCCTGGGCAGAATAAACTTTTGACAAAGAGTTTTGGCGGAAATGTTGAATATCTATCTTCATGAACAGTATACAGGATAAATAATCCAAGTGATATTATTACAAGAAGCACTTTGTGAGTGTTAACTAGGGAATTCAGACCTTAATCCAGTTTCTTACCATATATTCAACATAAAGATTTAATTTAATCTAGTGTTATAGATGAAAATTTAAATATGCCAGACTCAGGAAGTATAAAATTGAGGTTCTCACAGCCATTGGCATTGAGCCCCTTTGCAGAGGCATTGAATTTTATTGGATCAATGCTGTAAGGATATGCTGCTGGCTACAATGCAGTTAAGTGACAGGTGCTGTGAAAAACATAAAATTCAAGTTCCCAGCTTCCCCACACTTTTCATATCCTCTTGAATTAACATAAATATTTGTCATGAATATAATATATGGCATTCCACACTGAATTATTTTGGCTTTTGGAAAAACAGATAATTTTTCATTGGAAAGTACCTATGTAATCTACCAACTACCGACTCGAGTTAATGAGGTGCTATATATTAAATGTACTTCAAATCTTTATATTAACAGCTGATATTTTCAGTTCCTGGTTTGTATGATTTGTCTACTACAAAATGCCTAAAAAGGTAAGGTATTCTAAACTTTAATTGAAACCCTGAGGAGGGGGATTTGGGTTGATTGAAATGAGAAAAAAATGTTTTCTGATAACTTGCTTCTCTTTTTCCTTCAAGGTCCCTAGAATTTTGCAGTAGAGCTTTGTACCTGTATGCTTTATATTTGCTTACTTTGAGATACCATGTTGCTGGTTGAGGACTCATAATTTACGAAACTTAACTGAATGTATTTAAGTGTTGTGGTGAATACAGGGAAGGAACCTTATGATGAGAAACAGCTGCAAGGGTCTACAGTACACAAAGATCAATCACCCTAATATTAAATATGTGAGTCATTGAAAAAATATAATTAACTATTTCCTAAACCACATCACCTGAGATTAGGTCAAAGTAATACAGACCAGCTGTTTCATGATCCCCTGCCCCAAATGTCATTGCTGCAATTAATATGGACCAGCCAAACAGGACCACCTAAAATATTAGTGAACCAAGCTTTAGACAAATGCCTGTTCTTTGCTATGTCTGTGAGGACTTTCACACCTCAGTGTCTTAAAGAAGGAAGATACAGAGTTACCTAAAACTCTTATTTCATCAAATTTCTTACATCAGGTTTATTATAAAGCTCCAGCTTGTAACACATTTATGCAGACATTTATAAAGAGCTCTGCAATGCTGTGTGCTCAAGTCTGAAGGGAAAGTAGCAGCTGAAGGTTTGCCCCAACACACACACACATGCATGGACAGTCTCCTCCTCAGAAAAGAGCATTTTCTTTCTTTCTAGGCAGGAGGCAGGTGGGGGGCAAGTGGTTATTGAGTTAATTTGATATTGGTCATATCTAAATTCAATTCCCTGCTGTATTACAGAACAATGTGGTCCATAATTTATGAGAAATTGTCTCAGCTGTAAAGCACAGTGCACTGGTATGAAATTCAGCTTTAAATAAATTAATTTGTGTCTCTGTAGCTGGCTAACTGCAAAAGTATAACTCTTACATGAATACTATGTTTAAATCAAGACTGCATACCTTTGTTTTCACAAAGTATCGTGAATTAAAACTACGCTTCATTCCATGGCACTCAATATGGAAGTAATAGTCTTGCTCTGATTTGCAAAGCTGTAGTAAAAATATACTTCAAAACCAGTGGTGTATTCACATGGCATAGGATGAACACATGGAACTCATGTTTGGAAGATATCCACATACAAATTTGTCAACTTTCTTTATGGAACTCCAAGGGGAAAAATGAAAAAATGTGACTTATTTCTATGTTTGATTTCCACGTGCAGGTTTTTTTAAACGTTTTTTTTTTTCCCTAAAAAATCCTTTATTCTGGATAATATAAACCACAATCAAGATCAGATTAATTATGTACTTTTTAATATTCTTTTGTTTGTCTATCTATACTTCTGTCTAATTTCACATTGCTATATTCTTTTATATCCCCAAAAAACATTATTCTAATCAAGTTACTTTTAAGACTCTCTTCACATGCATCATCATGTCAAGATCCATTAAATTTAAGCATAATCAAACACAGTTAGAAATCTGTTTGAAACGTCTCTATTTTATGATTTCCTTGTTTATATAACCCAGGGTGACAATGCTGCACCATTGTGTAGAGCTTCATGTTGAAACATTTGTCTATTATGACAGGGAAAAGATACACTTTTTTCTCCCTGTGATGAAGCCTAAATTATGGTTTAAATGAAAGGGCCTTTTATTACTTGAAGAAGTTCACCAACTAAGTCTTCTTTATATGTAGGTTTTTTTCTGTGTTGGAGTAAGATACAAGAACAGAGGTTTTGTTTTCTGTGTGTATTTAGTTCTATGAGGTTATCCTAAATAAACATGTGATGCAATTGGTGTAAGAGTGAACTTTCATTATTTTCAAGGCTTGTATGGAACAACTTTTAGCGTTCATACAGTACATAGTGTGCTTACTAGTCTTTTATTAGATGAAAATTAAAATGAAATGAAATGTTTCTTAATTTGAACCCCAAACTGAAAAGCTACAATAAGGTAAAGTTAACATTGCAAGACAGTGGCTGTAAATGAAGGGAAAATATAGTTATCTTAGAACAGAGTCTGCTCAACTGTTAGGGTCAAATTTTTAAATATGAGCATTCTCAAGTAAGAAACTATGATGTACAACTGTAGTACTCCTTGCAATAAATTTCTTTTCTGTGAATCTTCTCTCTTTCCATTTTTACCTTCCTCTCTTCTGCAGATTACTTGTGATACCCTGCATCATTCCATTCCTTCATTCTCTCTCCTCCTGTGTAAAATACTAGGTTCCCCCATAATGTTATTCTCAGCTCTGGCTTTTCAGTGTCATGCAGTGAAACCAAAGCAGCAGCAGTAACCAACATCAATAAATATTAAAAGATCAATGATAATTTAGGTAAGAAATCTATTGATTCCCTGTTCTATAGGCAGTCTCTTTTAACTCATTAAATCATTACAAGTGAGGAAATTTGCACTTAAGAATGCAGGAGCAGTGTTTATTGATTGTCTTATATATTTGTCTCAACAATCCCACCTGTTTTACCTGGACCTGTGTGTGGTCTTATTATTCATGCAACAATCATTAAATAATTTAGGATAACCACAATTTAATTTATTCAGATTACATTGGACAAGAAATGATGTTGTAAATATATAAATATCAAATAAAAATATCAAATCACATAAAAGTATGTTAAAACTAGTCACAGAAGGACTAATCAACCTGGCAAGCTCAGTTAGCATATTTTTAAATATCAGAGCAGAAAGTCAGTAATCATTTCAGACATATCTAGCAGTTAGATACATTTCTAGCTCAATTTTAAAACTGCTTGTAAACCTGTGTCCTTTCTGTACTATTAGACATTGCTTAGCTCACAAATAAGACACTGTTACCCTTACTTTCTCTTGGCCCTTCTGCTTGTTCTCTACTTTGGCTCCATAAGCTTTGGACACAACTGTTGATGGACAGTTAACAGACTCTTTCTTCAGGCTGTATCCACTCACAGAAATACTATAACAATGACACCTATTCCTACAGGTCAAAATCATGCATCAATTACACCACACGTCTGATTCTGCAGCAGCAGTACTTTCATTCCCAGGACCTGAGGAAGGTCCCTTTTGAACTGATGAAGAACTTCAATGATAATGACAAGGAGACCTGGACAGCAGCCACAAAAATATAAGTGTTAAGTAACAGTATAATACCCTCTTGATGTGTAAAAGAACAAAGTTAGTAAAGTGGTTATGTTTGTATGTATTAATTAGTAAATAGTACTTCATGAAATTTGCTATAATAATAAAAAAATAACTAAAATACTGTATAATTGATTTTCAATAGCATACATATTTTACTAATGGGATTATCAATTTAATTTCAAGAAAATTACCAAAATGCAGCAAACACACTAGCTGCCTATTGAAAATTATGCCCAGCTAAAAAGTGGAAATCATGCAATAATTTCTGTGGAGGAAATATATATTATATATGATTAGAAAGTATATAGCTCTTGGAACCATAGACTAGAAAGTATATAGCTCTTGGAACCATAAATTTTGGGTCACTGTAGAATTTTAAGACAGGACCATGCAGGACTGTTTAGTGAAATGGTGGTATGTAAGAGATAAAAAAAGTGTCCTTCACACAGGATACTCTATTCAGAAATCACCTAAGAAGCAGTATTAAGAAATTACTGCATTAAACCTGTGCCGTGTCTTCCTTTAGGCACAATGACTACCTCACTTCAGTATCCCCAGAATGGGAAGAGTGTCTCAGCACTTTTTAGCAGCAATGACCGTCTTGTTCCAGGCATACTGTGCTCCTAAGAACCAGAGAGCCAGTGAGGACAATTTGTACAAATATGCACAAACAATGCCAAGATACTCCTGCTTATCTGAATGTATCAGTCATTCAATCATCAAGCCATAACAAACATCCTCAATGCATACTTTGGGATAAACAGAGCCTGCCCTATCTCAGAATTTTTCAAGTATAGTGAGTTTAGTTTGGTGCACAGAGAATAAAGAAAACCAAAAAAACCTTTTCTGTCTCAAAGCAGCACACTTTTTTGCTCAAAGAAACAAAGTATGCAGATATTTGGCATAAAAACGCTTTATCCTGCAATATTTTAGATTCAATTTTAATGTTATATACCTTGTATGTCCATGATTGGTTTGCATGGTGATAGGCTTCCATAGTCAGCAAACAGTTTTGCCAGCCTGAACCAGACCTTAACTTCTATTTCCAAGATATAAAAAGAGAAAAAAATCAGACTTTTTTTGTGATCCATTTATAAAAAATACTACATTGAGTTGTATCAGATTTTTAAACTTGAATTATAAATTATTAAGCTTACTGTTTTTAAATGTTTTGTCCTAATTATCTATATTTAGTAGAAAGTCATGGAAGATAATACTCCTTTCCTTTTAGAAATGATGAAGCATTTTCAACAATTGGAAACATTGTTTTAAAAAAACCAACAAAACCAAAACAACAAGCAAAGAATTTGGGAGATTTACTGACAGTATTCACAACAACCAGTTTGATCTTGAAATGTTATCATTTTCTCACAGACATAAGTAGCTTATCGGAAAATCCCTAACCAGTTGTACAGCTAACATCTGCTTCTTCTCTCCAAATAAATACCCAGGAGCTTATCTGTGAAACTATGCTGTCAGTATTTCCGATATCAGCTCCATTTTACTTACCAGTTCAGCCCTAACACAATACCAATCCCAGATTCAGTGACATTTGCATTTCCAACTCTAGTATCCTTTTACTTTCCATCACAATCTACACATTTCTCCCCAAATTTCATTCCATCGTATTTACCAGTCACTTTTACTCTTTTTTCCTTGGTTAGTTTTCATTGCTTTGCTTTTGTTTCAGGAGAGAAATTACAGGAGCATGCAGTCTACTTTAAACATCATTTCAGCATCTGAAAACAGCAGAAAGAAAAAAGGTTTTCACATTTGCAGACCTGCCTTTAATAAAGCACATTTTGCTGCCTAGTAAGAATGCAAATAACACAGTCTGTATCCTGTACAAACAGGATATGTTCACTTATTCTTGACAAAAACAGATTTGGCTGAATGTTCAATGTTCAAATCTAAGTCTATATAAAGAATACGTAAACCACCTCTAGACATGAGAGCTACTCCTTGTAAAATTTGAGGTTTCTGCTCTAGCATAGAGGTGTGTGAGTAGTTGGGAATGTGTAAGATGAAAGAAACTGAGAAATTTTAGTGTCAGAATGCAGGGTATTGGCCTGATTCAGCAACAAAGTGTCTTTGCCTCCTTTAACATTTGATCTGTTACACGTTGAAGAGATAAATTTTCAAGGATGAAAAATTGTTATCTTCAGCAGTGGCTTGGAAAGTAAACTCTTCCACAGGCTTCTGCTCTGTGTTGAACTGCTTGTGGAGTCCAGCAAAAGCGCACATGTGAAAGTGACGTAATGCACAAAGGATTTATGCCAAATCACTTTCTTCCTAGACAAATGATGCTTTCCTTCTGAGAAAAGATACATTACTTACAAGGGAGAAAGAAAAATTACTATCTTTACATCTTTGAACTCATGTGGTCTGTCTTTTCTGGATCTCATTAGGAACATGACAAACAGCTAAAGGCAGATATCTTCCATTCTTACCTTGGGAAACCAAAGAAGTTACCACAGTGCTGAGCCCCAAAAGCTTGTGAGTAAACACTCACTCTAAACTTGAAAACATCAGAAAAGGTTACCTGTCACTTTCATGGCTTATTCATTCTAATGACTACTTGTTTTCACAGTTAAAATTTGAACTTTATTTTCAGTCTTGCTTTCTATCCAGTTTCCAGCGACTACTTCTTCTTACTCTTTATTTGCTTTTCTTCTATTATTTTCTCCTTGCCAAGATACACTATACTTTTGAGCATATTGCCAAGCAACCTATTTTTCAAAATAGTGATCACAGAATGAGCTATGATATTCCACTATCTGCCTCACAAAACCAGTAGTAAACATCTCATTGTAACCACCTGTGTTCAAGTCTCTTTGTAAACATACAGGAACTAAATCTTAGGTCAACAACTTTAACCTAGAAACTACCACCATCTAGGTCAAAGAAACTGACTTACAGAATATTCTCCATTGTTTAGGCATATTCTGCATTAGTCTTTGCTGGCTGTTTGTTTGTTTTTTAATTACAACATATGCACCATAAAATTGCTTCTGTTGAAAAAATGAAAGATAAATGGACAACTGTCTGTTCAAAAAAGGACCAGTTATATCACAGATAGAGAAGAGTAGAAAGGAATAAAAACTTTATGAAGGGGATGTTACTCACTCCCAATGAATAGAACAGAATTCCATCTATACAATGCAGCAAGCTGAAAGAACAGAAGATCACAGGTTCAGAAACACACTGAAGTGGAGCATCAATTATACAATGCATGAGAACATACAAAGACCACTATTCACCCTTCACAGTCTGGCAATGTAGAGCAATTAGAAGTAACATTACAGCAACTGTGCTTTGAGGGCAGCTTGGAGATGCTTTCATAATGTGATGTTACAGTGACATCCTCTGCTGACTGCCCTCTTCCTGTACATAGCCAGATGCATAAACTGTGTAGCTGTGTGTAGCAAACTCATTTTTCCCCCTGCAAGTTTGAGGTGGCAGTTCATGTACTGCTAAATTGATCTGTACAGGTGCAGTGAAACCTAACCTTCCAGTGGTTTTTCCACCCATGCATGTACAGATTAGCAACCAGGCATGCACACTGTATGAGGTCAGATACTGCTGTGAGTGATTTTTTCCTTTCCCTGGCATTAGCACAACAATTCTCTGCTCTGGAAGGATCATGAAATAGATGACATTTCAGTAAGTACAACAGGCCAGGTTGTACTCAGGATCACATCATGTGGTTCCACTGAATCCTTTTATAAATGGCATTTGTCAATGACTGGCTGACACAGCACAGAAGAAATCCTGCCCTCATCTATTCTGATTACAAAGGTGTGTTCAGACCAGCTGCCACACTCAAACAACCCAGCAACCTACAACTTTAAAAAAGTACTGTAACCTTTATTTTTGAAGAAAAAGTTGTGTCTGTACAGAAGATGTGGAACTGCAGGTAAGTCATGTCATATGAGATCTATCACTTGATTTCACATATATGAGAAAACCAAGGACATGTAATTCTCAATATTGTTACTGCTACCTCTGCTCTGGTTATCTGATGAATTGCAAAAGAGCTGTGTCATGAATGAGTGGTTTAGGTTGCTTAAAGAATCGCCATGAAACACATCAGCAAAAGTAGGTTTTTTACGGATTTGTAAAAGCACAACTTTAAGTCTGATGGCAAAGGTCACTCCATTATTTACTGTGTGGATGAAACATACAAAGGAAAATCGACTAAGAATTGAGCTAGAATGAAGACACAAAAGTGTAAGGGAGACCCTCTTGTTGAGTGCTTTAGGTATTCCTTTATATCCTTTAAGATAGGAGCTGTTGACCATGTCTGACTCAAAGATTCGAACTAGCCATGCCTAAGCTCTCATTGGGAGTTTAGAAAGTAAGAGGGTCGACTCAGATTCAAAAATTAAGCAGGGCTGCAGGATTTTCTAGTATGTTTCTCTAGCATGTTTCTTCTAGTATGTTTATGCTGACTCCTGTATAGAAAAGCTGGCTAGGCCACGGGATCATGGGAAACTTGCAGTACTTCCCAGGTTGGAAATCAGCTGACAACAGTAAAATGGGTCCTACTAAGACAGGATCAAAATAAAACAACGCTGCAGATGTAAATTTTGGTCCAAAAAAGCAAATTGCAATGAAACAAGTCGTAAATCTGATCAACTACTGAATTTTCAAACATACATGTAAGTAGTCATCCCTACAGGTGCCACATACACCTAGCTCAAGAGTTTTTCTGTTGGTATTTAAAACATTTACAGCTCACGTTTCCACTGCCTTTGCACATCTTCAAGAGAAGGCTTTTTAGACTAAATGTTGCCTTGCCATGAGTGCTGCTCGTGCAAAGGGGTGGGACTTGCACCAATCCCAAGGGTTGGGAAGAGTAACTCATCCTGGTTTTGGGTGGCAGCGTGCTCCTCCTTAACACAGACTGTACCTGAAACTGGAAGCTGGTTTAGAGAAGAGATGGGTGCGACCTGTCCCTTGCTTCTTCCCAAAACCCGCGGGGACTGCTGGAGGTGGCGGCACGATGCTGAATGGAGCGGCCGGCCGAGGCCAGGCAGAAGAGCCGGAGCCAGACGGGAGCTCCCGCTTCCCTGGCACTGCTTTCATCCTCGGGGGCAGCTGCCGCCTTGCCCGGGAGAGGCCACCGTGCTGCCTGCCAGCAAGGGAAATCCCCGGCTCTCCTCAGGCTCTGCCTCCTCTGCTTCTTGGGGTACTGCCCAACGGGGATCCCGGGGGACGGGGAGGCTCTTAGCCCCTGCCAGCACGGCAACCCACTGACTGGGCCAGGTGGGGAGACCAGAGCCGGCTCAGCCCAGCTCCGCCACGGGGAGCCAGCCAGCCCCGCNTCTGCATCCTCCCCGGTCCTCCCCCCCACCCCCCCGCCATCTTCACCCGGGAGGAGCTCGGTGGGACTTTCCTGAAACTTCGCGGGGAAACTCGCCCGGCGCCTCCGGGGCGGCCGAAAACTTTTCGTGGCGGCGCCCGACTCTGTCCCTCCGTCCCTGACTCCTCGGCTCCGGCGGCGGCTTCGGCGGGAAGTTTCCGATGAGCGCCCCTCCGCTGATCCGGCCGCCCAGCCCGCTGCCGCCGCCGGGGGCTGCTGCCGGCGGCGGCGTCGCCTTCCACCTCCAGATCGGGCTGAGCCGGGAACCGGTGCTGCTGCTGCAGGACTCCTCGGGGGACTTCAGCCTCGCCCACGTCCGGGAAATGGCTTGCTCCATCGTAGACCAGAAGGTAAGAAGAAGGCCCCAAAGCGAGCCCCCTCCCGCCACCCTAGACCCGCTGCCCGCGGGCGNGGGACAGGGGTGCGCGGTGCGGGGTGGCGCTGGGGGCCAGCCCCGGGAGCTGGCAGGTGGCCGCGGCGCGGGAGGGCATTGAATCAGCCCTGGCTGGCGGCGGCTGCCGGCGGTGGNTGGCTCTGCTCCAGGGATAAACGAAACCCATCCCAACTTCCCTGCCGCCGGCCCCACTTCCTGCCCCGCGGCGCCCCGCTTGTCTCTCTGCCGTGTCCCCTACGACCCCGGTGCGGAGGAGGTTCTGTGCGGGATGCTCGCATGCGAGCTTGGCTTTTATTTTGCTGGCAGGGGATGTAAGTGGTTGTGCGAACTAAAAGCCGTTATTAAAAACAAACTCCGGCCGGATCTATCCGCTGCTTTTTAGTGCTGCGGAAGGCGGGGTGCGGGGGGCAGAAAGCTGTCAGCTGTGATGGCAGCACCGCGCCCCGGGGCAGTTCACGCTCTCCCGGCCTCTGCTGGGAAAGGAAAGTTTCCACTAAAAAAA
>VXAZ01004310.1:55000-246362 GCA_013399875.1 Gymnorhina tibicen | reverse complement strand
AAAAAAAAAAAAAAAAGTTGAGTGAAAATTGAAACAATCTGGCCAAAGTTTGTGTGCGCTTGTGTGGGGGTGGAGGGAATTAGGTTAGGGGGAAAACTCTCTTGATTTTAGACTGTGATTTCCTGATTTCTGGAGGAAAATTAGACATTGCTGTCTGTATGTTATCCTTCTCATGTAACAGTATGTCTGCAGGCCATTTTGTCACAAGGAGCTTGGTAAATCGTCATAGCAAGAGTTCAGGTAAGTGTGACAGATTGTCAGGCGGAAAATACAGTAAAAGCAAACCGTTTGGAAAATAAAAACACTTGTCCTCTACATCTAGAAATGAATCTCTAGTGTATCTTTAATCTGTGTTTATGATCATTTATCACGCCATGTGGACTTCACCCAGAGATTGACACATTTTTCAAACCTTACAAAGAAATGCCAGCATCCTTAAGATAGCTTAAATGATATCCAATGTAAACCTACTCTTTCTTTCTTTCATTTGACTACTTTTATTTAGCAACTCTCACAAAATGGGTAGGTTCTGAGCTGTATTCTGGTGCTAAATTGTCCTGATGTGAACTAAGTACTTAAGAAGAATTTACAAAGTTGATAGAGCTAAACTCTTCTAGCTGGTGACAGAGGCTGAAACCAAGAACAATAACTGAGAGTTACGGTTTGAAAGAGATTCAGATTGGACATTAGGTAAAAATCTCCTTCATGGGAGGGTAGTGCAGTATTGCAACAGGTACCCAGAGAGGTGGTGGAGACTTAATCCTTTGTTTTTGGACTTGGGTAAACAAAATCTTTTGTTGATGATAGTTCAGCTGTAAGAGAGAAGTCAGACTATATAACTTTCAGAGGTTGATGTTTCTGTGATTCTCAGAGTATGCAGTGAATCTTTGTTCATATTTGTCCATTTGTTATGCTAATGCCTAATAGATATTAGGTGGCCTGTAGTATAATAGAACCTTATTATACATTGCTGTATTTTTGTATACAGGGAAGAAGTCCCTCCCTTCAGTACTTTACAGTCAAGGTGTACTGGACAGCTGATGATTACACGACATCTTAAACTGCATGGAATCATATCTCAGCATATAAACCCTGCAGTTTATTGTCAGTATCTTTGAAAAAAACTCCTATGAGAAATCCATCTTAGGCTGTGGGCAAAAGCACAGTAGTTGCCTAGAGAAAAATTGTTAATAAAAACCACACCATATGTGGCTTTTATGCCAACCCTTTCCATAGGAAATAAAGACCTCAAATCTTACAGATTAGACCTAAAAATTAGAGGAATGGCCTGCTGAGTTATCTATTGTTATGGAATGGTGATGGGTTGGTCTGTGCAGAGATTAAAGGAAGGATTGATACAATGAAGTAGCACACCCATCTGCTACAAAATTTGTTCCAAATGGAACAGTATGCAACTTCTCAAGGAAGGAGAAGTGAATTGATGAGTACGTGTTTGATTTATCTGTCTTTGCAGGGAGGACACGTGCATGTTAGAAGTGTTTTCAGGGCAAAAGATGCATTATTTAGACCCCAGCTTGCTGTTAGGGCTTAGAGGCAAGACCAAGGTAACAGCTGAGCTAAAATTGATGTTTGTTGTATTGCTTCTTGTTTTAACTCCTCTTTCACCTGTGCTCATTTTGCCTGTGCTTCTTAACAGGCTCTTACTGACTGGTCATATTATGTAATTTAGGCATGTAAAGTTAGTATCCTGGACTGGTAGACAGTTGAGTAAACTAAGGGCATGCAGTCCTAGCTAAAATTTGGCTGCTAATTTTTCAACACATCTTAATGTGCTGTGCATTCGCAGTTAGCACATACGTGCAATTGTATTTGTTTAATTCGTTTAATTAATGTTTAAATTGAGGAATCTTAACACTCGGTAACATACTGTTTCATACTGCAGTCACATAATTTTGTTAAATACCTTGGTTTAACCAGAAGTAAATGATTTATCTTGTTAAAAAATCAATTTGTATCAGTTTTACTGACAGTTGAGCAAGTCTCATTTTTTTGGGTATACTATAGCTAAGAGAGTAAGTATGAAAACCCTTTTGAAGACTGATGTATGAAACAAGAATTTCTAAACTTTTTTAAAGCTACTGAAAATCACACCTGTTTGTTCAAAGGTGGCCTAAGAACAAAGAACTTCATCTCATCAAGCTAAAAGGTCAGCAAATATCTGCTTCCTTCTTCAAGAGGTACATAATCAATATGTAAAAACTTGCTAGAATATATTTGGTGATCAGGAAGAGATCTGAAGGGAAAAGAACTTGTTTGTTGGTCTCGGGAAAATACAGAGTGTATCTTCATTAATTGCTGGTGAATGAAGCTACATTGTTTAATTTAGAAAGCATATTTTTATTCTGTTACCTGAATTTTTGAGTAATAATGTCACCATTTTCCCCCTCTATTTAGCAGTACAAGAGAGGTTCTGAAAACAACAAAAAATCATTATATAACAAGTGGGGCTTTCCAAAGAGCAAGTCAAACCTTAACTTCTGTCTTTTGAATAGGAATGCATAAAAATCTTTCGCTAGTGTGGCTTGATTGTTATCCCCTTCTTTTCCTTATGTGTTTCAAACAGAAGTGAATGTTGAATGTCACTTGCCATGTTGAGAACATGCTTAAATGAGTATAGATAAACAATAGGACAAGAGTTGAAAAAAAATATTGAAACTGCACCTTACGATAACTACATTTACAAATATTAATAACTATGTTCTTTTAATCCAAGAAAGATGCTATTTTTTGATTCCAGAGTTTGCATTCAGGTTATGAAATAATGATCAACCAGCTCTGTGACAATTTGAAAATACATGAAGCTTTAAATTAGAATAATCTGTATCTTTGTTCTTTCTCTGGATGTCAGTGGGGGAATGGGAACAAATGACAGGTGAATTGAGTGGACACTGTTGAAAGAACTATATCTTGGTGTTTTTCTGAGGCTTAAGTTGCTTGTTATTCTTTCATCTCATGTCCAGGTTTTTTTTCATATTTATCAAGTTCAGTTACATTGGATGAAAATCTTGTAATAGCAAAGAGAACTTAGTTCTGTTTTTTGCAAAGTGGCCAACATCTGGGTACAACAAGGGGCCAAGTAACATTACCGAAGGTAGGCTGCCTTGGACTTCAGGCTTTTTAGTTTGGAGAGAATTCATACGGGATTTAAACATTTCAACCGGCTTAAGCATAGAAAAAATTGTGTCAGAATTTACAAACTGTTGTGAGACAAATACATTGGAAATCAAGCTTTATTATTACCGGGTTAAATGGATGCAAATCATTGGGCATGCTTGGGTTTAGTGTTGCATTCTAATTTGCCTCAGCAGACAACACTAAAGAAGCTTTTTAGTAGGTTCTCTAGTTATATGTAAATTCTTAAATATTGATAGAATATTAATATGCTTTCCTAAATTAGTTATTTATTATAAATGCCTTTCATCACATCACTATGCTACTGGGTAACTGTGCCGCTGTTGTACCCAACACTGCATATTTACTCAGCTTACAGGACTGGCTCTGTGGATAGTGCAGTGATCCAAAGATGAAATATAACTTCTTGCAGGTTTTGATGAAGTTTTTGAGCTTTCCTGTGATACCTGCAGGCTTTGAAAGTTTAATTCTGAAATCAATTTGGACCAATGGGAGGTATGGAAAGACTAGTCTTTAAAGTTAATAAACTATCTAAAAGTTGTACTAAAGATCTAAGTTAGTGATCTCTTCTAGGCAATATTCTCAGTTTTTGCTGTCTTAGACTTCCCCCATTCCCCTGTGTACCCCCCAGTGTATTTGGTATCTTCACTCTTATGTTCACTAAGTTTTGATTACTTGGGTTATGTATGATGTCAGGGGTTTCTGAGTAGTGTTTAAGCCAGGTACAGGGCTTCCGAGTGGAAATGAGGTCTGGAGCACTCAGCCCAAGAAGGCTCTGGGTAGCAATTGCATGGAGAAAGACAAGATAAATGGCCATTGGAGATTTCCCTGATTAGGTGTTTTACTGTCAGTGAGCAGCATATTGGCAGCTGTTGTCCGTGCTTTGAGGTAATGATCAACTGAAAATGTTTGTTAAATACAGAAAGAAACCAAAAAGCATTGAATACATACATTGAAGTAAATTGTCATGGTAGGGGGAAGAAGTATTTTTATTTTTTCGGTTGAATTTTTGTTTAGGAAAAAAAAGTGTAGCACACTGGTTCTTCTGTTCTTTGTAGAATACATATATATCTGCTCTATGTCTTCAATTATGTGCCAGTTTGTAGTACAGCCAGGTAAGCAAGCTGCTTTTGCTACAAAGACAAATTTCAGCTAGCAGCTCTCGAAACAGGAGCATAATTTGAAAGTGGTTATTTGTCTTTAGTAGAGATTTGTTTTCTTCTGACGGGAAAAAAAAAAATCTTTCCACCACTTTACTTGTATTTATTTTCACATTTTTCACATTTCTGTTTCCTTGTGTGCAGACTTGCTTATGTTGCACAGTTTCAAACATTGTTTATTTTCTACCCTCTGCTTTCTGAAACTACATTAACGTGTCTCAGCTGTCTTTTCTTCTGCCAAATCCCTAACTACTGACAAAATGGTGCTTTAAAAATTAATCAGACTGTTTCTGGGGGAATGAAAGAGTGATCTGCATGTAATCACTTTATCCAAAGAGAAGAAAAATAGTAAAACACATAAATTAATTGTATGTAAAAAAGCATAAGACTTAGAAATGTGTACACTGCTGTATTTTGATAAAAGTTCCTACAGCTCCTCAATTTTATTTTTCAACACATTTTTAAAATGTATTACTGCTAGTGAATCAAGTGTGACTCGTACATCTGAAGGCATATTGGATGTAGTTGTGTTAGACTATTCAAAAATGTCTTCAAATTCAAATACTGAATTTTGAAGTGTTTATAAAGCTGTGTAGCATCATGATTTTCAAAGCAAAATGTTCTCATTTTCCACTTTTTCTCCTACTTAAAGATTTGATAATTAATTATATATTTTTATTTCTTACCAGCAAGTACCAGCTTGCTACAGCTAGGAAATAAATGACTAGTTTGTCTTGTGTTATTTTTCCTACTGAAAATATGTTGCAATTTTTTCAAGTGTCGTGATGGCTATGCTGACCCCTTTTCTTAGTAAAAATAATAATTTAAAAAGTCTCTATTTCATTGTAACTGACCCAGAAAAGAGCCTGAAAGAGTTAAGAAAAGATGATGAATTTCATATTTTTCTACATGTGTTTCCGCTGCTTGGTTTTATATATGGATTGGAGTGAAGTTATGGATCATCTGAAACAGTAGATTATCTTGTCTGGATTATGTGGAAATCAGTTCTATTTTCACTGAAGAATGCGTGAACCTTACAGTTTTTTCAGTAAAATCTGGCAGAAGTTTGCATACTAACAAAATGTGAAAGTATGCCAATTTTGCATGCTTTTTCAATGATATTTTGTGCAATCTCTCTAGAGGCCTTTCTAAAATATATTTAATGTAATTAGGACATATCAACAGAAATCCATACATACGTATGAAAATTGTTATGTGATCCTTCCTCCCCAAAACAAGAAAATGAAAATCAGTTTAATGAACCTGAGGACATTTTAATGACAGGTTCTTATCCATCAGTGATACTCTCTGTAGGAGCTATTAACTAAACAGGATGGTTGTTGAACAATGCTTGTTTAGGGAGCTTGGCATCTACAGCCTAAAACTATCAAATCTGTCTCTCAGTATCCTAAGTGGTCTCCTTTTTCCTGTTGGACAAGATTCAGAAAAAGCCTTGACTTTTGCGAAAATATTTAGGATGTCTCCAAGATCAATTAGACTTTGCAATAAGGTAGCAGGTGCAGATATGTTGCATATAGTAAGACATACTGTATTTCAGTTGAAAACTGAATTAAGTTTTTTGTATTTGTGAGGTTGCTTCTTAGAAGGTTGGAAAATCCTGCTGGTTGAAAGCAGCAGCTGGAGTGATTTTCCAGAATCTTCTGATCTAAACTGATCGGCATGTCTAAAAACGTGCAGAAAATTGCCATGCTTTAGTACAATAAATTAGTTCTTGTTTCACATATATTGCACACTTTATGATACAGCAGTAGAATATAAATTTAAAACCATTGGTCACATTATTTGTACTTATAAATCTAAGCAAAAACTAGATAGTTGGAAGTTATCTTCAATTCAAGCTTTTTGCTTTTAAGATATTAGTATGCATGAATGCTTTTGTAAAAGAGCATTCAGCTGAAAGGGTGTGCTTTTGCTCATCATATACTAAACCTAATTTTTTTTTGGTCTTTGTCTCATGGAATGTGGAGGGAATCTGAACTAGGGTTCTAATAATTTCTGATTGCACCCATTTTTTTTATCTCTCGCCAATTAAAAATGGAATTACAATTTGTGTGACCTTCTTGGGGTAGTCATGAAGCAGAAAGTGTTGTCATGACATGAGAAATCGGTTGAGTAAGCAATGACCAATGCAATTAGAAGAGGTAACTTAATTTGAAAAGTAGGGAACAAGATGAGAAAAAATAGCTGGAAATGTGTTTATGTTTTGGGAATATTTATAACTGAGAGCAAGGGCAATTTTTTTTTTTGAATCACAGAAACTACAGAAATAACAGGTCTAGGTTAGATATGTAGCATTTTGGAGCATTTTGGCTTGTCTTTATGGAGAGGAGATTGTAGAAGAAGAATTCTGCAACAAAATTAAAGATTTGGCTTACCAAGTTAGTTTAGTTCAAAAAACCTTTACAACTCAATCTGAGGAGCATAACTGAAGAGTATCAGTTATGTTTTTATTTACATCTTTTTGTTAAGAGGATGTAATTTATTCCCATAGACAAGCATAAATATTACATTTCATGCAATGTAGAATGTATAATTCAACTCAGAAATAGTATGCTAAAAAACATACAAGGAAATGCTGTGCACAGTTTTAGTTCAGAATGAATCTTGTGTTTTAATCTTGACTGTGTTTTTCCAAGGAGAACAAATTTGATTTAAACTGTCTTGGAAAATGCTGCACTTTTACCTTGATTAGGATTTGAAGCTGTAAAACTTTACTGTGATTTGACTTTACATCTTAAGAATATAATTATATTTAAAACATGTCTTTTACTGATAATAAAGATGGTAATGTCCTTAATTCTCTCTGTAGCTGACACAGATTTTCTGTTTCTGTCAGGATGAGGATAGTCTCCTGCATTCCTTAAAGTAAATTAAGCAACAATAAAATAAATACTTGAGCCTGGATGGAAGTGATCATTTAGATGTGATCTCGAAGCCTGGAGAAATAGTTGCCTATGAACTTTTTAATTTGCTATACACTTCCAGTGTTAGGTTGTTCTGTTTGTTTTTCCATCAACTGTTTGCACATGCATACTTCTTGCATAGCTCCCTGAATGTCAGCCAGCACTTGAGGGCACTTGAGATTGTGTATCTACAAAAGGAATCTGTTTCCTGGGGAACCTGAAGTTTTTTCTTCTTTTACTTGTAGGATTCTTTTCATGCAAGCCCAATAATTCTTTCAGAGCTGTAGAAATACTTAGATATCAGTTTTAGGAGACACAAGTAAAATGTGAGTGGGTTGTTACTAGTCAGTGCATGAGCCCCTGTAGCTGCGAGAACCAACCCTTGGAAGAAACAAATTTTCAGAGCCTCTCCCTAGCATTGGATAAGTGAATAAGATTTTTGGAATGAAACCTAGGGAACAAGAACATAGTGGAATTTACTGACTGAAATAATGCATGAGGAAGTGTAGCCAATTTTTAAAATTTTAATAATAATATCAATTTTTTTTTTTAACCTGGGAATAAGATACTCTATAAAATGTACAAACTGAGATTGACCTTTGAAAAAGTAGAAGACAATTAGGGCAGAGCTGTAAAACTGTTGACATCTGGTTCTTTATGCAGTATCTGTATCTGGAACCACTTACATGCTATGTTCTAATTTACTTTCAATAGCAGAGCAGGAAATCATGTTTGTACAGCTCACTGCACAAATAGCTTGAAGTAGTGAATATCTAGTAGATTTAAAGCAATAGGTCCATGCTAGATGTTTCACTGGTGAAGAAAACTATTCCCATTTCTTTTTTTTTTTTTTTTTCCTAGCGAAGAGAAGATGAGCAGAATTGTCTCCAGAAGAAGAGCAGTATCATGAACCTCAATACTAAACTAAACCAAAACTTGAAACACACACAGTGCAGTAGAGATGTGTGAAATTTTAGGGCTGTGGCTCTGGGGTTGAACTGGGACTGAATAATGAAGGAGGCTGTTGCCAACATGAAAATACAGAATCAGAGAACGTTAAAGGGTTTGATAGGACCTTAAAGATCACCTAGTCCCACGCCCCCACCATGGGCAGGGACACCTCCCACTAGACCAAGTTGTTCAAGGCCTTATCCACTCTGCGCTTTAACACTGCCAGGGTTGGGGCATCCACAACCTCCCTGAGCAACCTGTTCTTGGTGTCTAACCACCCTCACAGTGAAAATCGTCTTTCTAATATCACACTTAAGTTTCCCTCTTTCAATGTGTACCCATTGCTCCGTGTCCTAGGAGCTACAGTTCCTGATGAAGAGTCCCTCCCCAGCTTTCCTGTAGGTTCCCTTGAGATACTGGAAGGTTGCTGTGAGGTCTCAATGGAATCTTCTCTTTTCCAGTCTGATTTGTTGCAAATATTGAAGTGTATCTGGTGAATAAGGCAGGCAAGAAACTGGAAAAAGAGAAGAGATAATGGCATAGTTTATGAAGTTGCCATTTATATAATGGCAAAGTTTATAAACCCATTTTTTGGGTTTTTATTTATCCCCATACCTGCTGCTAAATTGCTTTGTGGAGCAAGTCAAGTAAGTTACTTAACTAATACTGCACTGTTGCTTTCTGTCTGCTCAATCCATGAGACCTGGCTTGCTAAAGTGTCAGAACCTGCAGCTGCTGCTTTAAGAAGTGCTTCATTTTGGATGAATTAAACATGATGTAACAAATAGAGACTTATTTTGGGTGTAGGGAAGGAGCAAAAGGGAGGAAACTCTTGTGGCTTTATGTTCTTGATTACCCTGTGTTGCCCTTTGTCTCTATAACCATGTAGGTGTTTATATAACTATATGAAAAAGTATTTTCCCTTTCCCATGCTGTAGCTGTAACCACATCCCTTCCTTATATTTTGCAACACAGAGGGTGTGCCACCTTCATTTTTCGGTTTGCATTTGCTACATATAATGGGAAGTACTTTGGAAGGCAAACAAACGTGAAAGATCAAACTGGGCACAGACAGCTGCTTTCGGCTTGCTCTTCCTTGGATTAAGTTCCTGATAATTCACAGACCTAATCATATTTCTCCTTTTGTGTGCCTGTTATCACAAAAATATTTTTTAAAATATTAATATACTCTAGCAAACAGTATCATACAAAAGTAATTGAGAAAGTTTTTTCAATTGTTATTTAAAAAAATGATCAGCATCTTCAAATAAGTTGCTCCATACTGTATCCAAACAGTAAAGAGAAAACAAACCAATTAATCCCAGGCACGGATTGATGGAGGCATCACAAGTAGTATAATTATAAGTGTAGTGACTCAGTAGTATGGTCCTGCGGAGCAGATGGAGTTTTCATAGACAGCCTTAATTTTGGCACTTTGAATTTTAAAATGTCTGGCTTTGCAAACTTAAACATCTTTTTGTGTATGTTCAGATGTATATACTGTTATACTGATTCAGAAACATACAGAGGGAATGGAAGTTATTTGTACCAATGTCCATGTGCTTTATCACTAGATTTGGAAAGCTGAAATGCTTCTTACAATTTGCCAATTGACCTAATAATCCAGAGAAATATGTGTAATGTTTTTGTTTTTATCCTGCACCTGGTCATATCATCACATTAATTGATGAAATATTCTATGTTTAGAAAATATCTGTAAATGCTTCACATTTAGAGAAATTCTGAGATAGGGTTGTATTTAAATATTTATGCCAAACTGGTTTTGGGTAAGTAGTTCAGGTGATCAAACTTTCTGTTTCTCTTTTACTGGGTCATTTGTTGAACAGTGTAGCAGAAGAAAATCAGTGCCAGAAGAAAGACTTTGTGATCAAGTCATACAGTTCTTATGAATTACGCTCTTTGTACATTAGTCAGATTCATACTCAGAAACAGTTCTAATTTGTACTTAGGTCCTCTAATTAAAAAGTATATTGTATGCATTTGGTTTAAGAGCATTAGTATCTTAAGTGAATGTATTTTATGTAAAATTTTCTCCCAGTATATGGTAACTAATGCTAATGAGCAGTACAGTAAATTGAATTCAGCCTCATAATCTTAGGTCAAATCCATCCATCACTCATTCCAATGACTTGGAACTACATGGTGCATTTAACTTTACTTCTTGTAGTCAATTAGATGTGTTGGCTGTCCCTTCTGGAAATCTGTGCAGGCCTTGGAAGTTTCGTTAATATGGATCCCCTGAGGCAGGTACTTTCTGTACCAGGAATAAGGTTTAAAGAATTGCCTGGCTCATGAAGAATGTTAAATGTGGATGCTATTACTGACATTCTTCTACTTAAAACAGAACATCTGCAGTAGGAATTCTGTTTCCTTTCTTGTCAGTTGCATTCACTTATTTTTGCTTAAGGGAGGAACATAGGAAATGGATTGAAATGACCAGCACATTTGTAACTCTGGTGGTGAACAATTAAAATGTTTCTTTTTGGTCTTTAAATTTATAAAATGATACTTTGTTTTTCTTCTCATCTCCATACTGCACCAATTTGCCCCTTGGACATAAGGATTTCAGAACATCAAAAATCTCACAAGTCAGACTAGCTGTTTGTCTGGCCAAGTACAGTGGTCTCCAGCAGCAGTAGTTAGGAGAAGCTCGTTAAGGAGCTGTCTGGCCCCCTCTTATGAGCTTATTTCTCATGCTGCACCCCCCCCAAGTCCCTGTCATTTATTAGTGGTTTTAGAGGGCATATGCATTCTTGTTTCAGGATCAGCTTTGGACCTGTGGTCCATTTGTTTGTGTAATATGTTTTTGATTCTGTCAATGCTTCTGCTTCCACACTTATAAATTCCAGAAGATCCCTATATGATCTCTATAAAAAGAGCTTAGAAATTTTCTGTACGTCTTGTGTGCTCTCTGTGTAAGGAATCTGAGGCATTTCTTGCCAGAGTGGAATTAGTGTCATATGATGACCTTTCAGCTTTTGAACCACTACTTGCTTGAAAAGCGATTGTTCCTAAGAAGTTTGGCTATGTAGCAACAAGGCATTTCAAGTATTTTTTTTTTTTTTGCCGTTGCATATTACTGGGTTCAAAACATATATTTTATATTGAATCTTTTAAAAAATGTTTTGGTTTCCAATTTTTTTTCTCTCCTCTCCTTTGGTAAAGAATATTTATTTTACATATGGTGTTTTAGGAAACTCCTTAGGAAATTTCCTTAACTGTCTCCTAAAGATTGCACTTAAATGAGGAAGGGAATGTACATACACTTGTTTTATATGTGTCTGGCTAATGTTTAAAAGTGTGTCTAAAACCTGTAAAAATTTTAAAACATAAGCCTTTCTTCCCTAAGTCTTTGATCTCTCTGTTTTGACATACTGCTGTAGATAGAACTGACCTTACATATGGACTGTGGTGTGAAATGTGGCATGAAGGTGCTGACATTAAGTTACTATTACTTTCAATATTTTGTCTCTGTTGTGAAAATTTTACTCTTTGACACTTCCATGTAAGTGATGGAGTCATTACATCACTCTGTGCCTCTATTCACATTTGGAAAGGACAATTACGTTTCAGTCTTTCTTCAGTTGTGTACTTTGAGATTAATGGGCAAAGCTTACAGGAGCATTACTGGTAATAGTACTAATAATTAACTATTAAAAAATTATTTCTATTCAGAATAAGAATGGGTGATTAATAAAGTGTATAGAAACAACTAGTGCTATGAAGGCAAAGTTTATATGTGGAAAATGGGTGTTTTAAAGATGTATATTTAATCATTCTTATAGGAATACAATTAATTTGTTATAGTGCATATCAGGGAAAAAAAAGTACTTTGAATTTTAGTTCATATCATGAAAAGGAAAGACCGATGCTTTAGGCTTTACTATAAGCAAGTGACATTTCTGTTTAGATTTTGGAATGCTAACATGTATCTTTGTGCTACCAAGTCTCTTTTTGTCATAGGTCACGTACTTGACGCTTTGCATTCACAACTCTTTCAGTGACGCACATTAAGGGTTTATGTAAATTCAGTTGGGGGCCAATGTCACCGTTTCTGCTTGTTTCACATGGTGTATTGCTAAGCAACATGTGTACAAACAACAGTCTTTGCTTTCATTTTATCTCTTTCCTGTCCCCCTCCAGCCCCCCACTTCACTAAATACTGACACAAGTTTGAAAGGTACGTATTAGCTTGTCAGGCAAAACAGTAGTTTTAGTTCATAGTCTGTGAAAAATGAAAGATGCAGTAGATAGTGGGGATTTTGGATGTTCTTCAGTTTCACTACTTAAATATTGATCGCATCCCCAGCAATTACTTTATTTTCCTTGCAGTCACCTTTTGTTTTCTTTTGGAAGCAGTGACTCATTAGGATATTTTTACGTATATTCATATTCGTAAAATATATACTCAGCCATATTCACGGAGGAAAATAGTTNATATATAAAGAGAGAGACAGGATTTCCTATCACTAGAGTTATAGCGTATGACATTTTACTTTCATGTATAGCAAACTAGATTCTGGTGAGAGAATTGAGGAGAACCTCAATAGTCAACTGAATTGAAAAACAACTCGTAGTCAACAGAGTTCAGAAAAAATGGAAGTAAAGGGCATATTTTCTTGCCTGAGCTATCGCGAAAGGCAAAACTCAGGAAGGAGATATATTCAAAGATATTTTCTCAATTTCAGTTATATTTTCTGGGCAATAACTTTATTTTTCAGTATTAATTTTACTTGCATAGTGANCACCGTTTCTGCTTGTTTCACATGGTGTATTGCTAAGCAACATGTGTACAAACAACAGTCTTTGCTTTCATTTTATCTCTTTCCTGTCCCCCTCCAGCCCCCCACTTCACTAAATACTGACACAAGTTTGAAAGGTACGTATTAGCTTGTCAGGCAAAACAGTAGTTTTAGTTCATAGTCTGTGAAAAATGAAAGATGCAGTAGATAGTGGGGATTTTGGATGTTCTTCAGTTTCACTACTTAAATATTGATCGCATCCCCAGCAATTACTTTATTTTCCTTGCAGTCACCTTTTGTTTTCTTTTGGAAGCAGTGACTCATTAGGATATTTTTACGTATATTCATATTCGTAAAATATATACTCAGCCATATTCACGGAGGAAAATAGTTTTGGAATACTGTTGTTCTCATGTACACACCTATTATATTGTATCTGTACAAGGTATGGGTAAATTATAGATCTGAGTGTCTGTTTTGGGTATTGCTGAAGACATTTTATTGCACTGTCTAGATTCCTGANGAAGTAAAGGGCATATTTTCTTGCCTGAGCTATCGCGAAAGGCAAAACTCAGGAAGGAGATATATTCAAAGATATTTTCTCAATTTCAGTTATATTTTCTGGGCAATAACTTTATTTTTCAGTATTAATTTTACTTGCATAGTGAAAAGAGTGTTCAATATTCCCCCCACCCCTCCACCCCACCACTATGCAGACTTCCCTGCTTATATTTTGCTAGGTTTTTATGGGGTGGTGTGTTGTGACTACCTTGCCTTGTTTTTCCTAGTTTTCTAGAAGGAACAGTTCGCGAATTTCCAAATATGAGCCTTCATTGTTTGTCCTGCTAGATTTGGACTAGGAGCAGTTGAGTATATTGTTTACTGATGGCTTGCTTTGTAGCTATAGTGCATTTTAAATCTGGTACTCAAAATCTGAACTGCTTTCTCAGAGTTTACCATTAAAATTATCTTACAGAACTTAAATCTTGTACATAGTTGATATTATAATTTGCATGTAACATACGGCTAAAGGCGATCAGTAGTAAATTTATTTGATTTACATTTTTTACTTGTATTGGAAGACTGATGGTAGCCTTGTTCCTATTTCGCCCTTCCTTTTTTTTTTGCATTTTTGAGGAGAAAACGAATGTCTTTCCCAGAATGTTTGATTATACAAAGGTGAACTCCATTATTTTTCTCATTTCATATTCATCAATTTGCATGTTAATGTTTTCAATAGAAACTAAATATGCTAATTTCACAGCTTCTTAGCAGATTCCTTAATCATGAAGATATTTGTATGTTTAAAAAGAAATGAGGTAAACTGCCAACATTGCTTCATAAAATTATGCTGCAGGTCAGTCTGAAAATCATGACTGCTGCAGGGGCCTTATCTCCATAGGGACTAGAACCAGCTATCACTGAAGTTGAAGTTAACTGTAAAATTTGTCTTCTGGGTTGGTTGATTCCTCTGTCTTTTAGCTATGGTTTATGTAAACAGTTAAGCAAATGTTCAGTCAGCAAGTCAGTTAACAGGTCTTCAAATCATTTTTGTATATGTTCTTCAAAAATATGTTTGTACACATAGTAAATACAGACAGCTTCTTTACACTCAATTATGATCAGGTGGATAAGGACTTCAATGCTTTTGTCTGTTGTAAAATGGAGTTAGCATGATGAAAGCCAAGAATGTTTTAGAATTAATATACATCGGAGAAACGAAAAAGGCATTGGTAGGACTTTCAGAGCTTCTCTTCTGAGGCTAACTGAATTTTTTGCTTAGTGTGAAGTTAATTCCTTTCATGTCTGCAGCGATAATACTGTAATGTCAAGCTGCAATAAGCTAAAAAACATTAAAATAGTAGTACAGTTACTAAAAAACCAGGTTTGCTGTCCTGGTAGCACTGTAAGCAGATCCATTGTAGGGTTGGGAGGATGTTTGAGATATACCTATAATACACTGGGCTCTTCTGCATAGTGATGGGGGAAGTAAGTTTCAGAGAAATGTAATTTAGAGTACCTCTGTTAGTATTTGCCCTAATGGCCTGTGTTACATCTAATATAGTCACCCTTCTGGACAGCTGGTGGTGGTGGGACTGAGTCCTATCAGATGACTAGGAACTCTTTTAAATATATTGAGAATTTTTTCAATAATATTAGATCACAGAACAGTTTAATTTGTACTGCTGGCAGAATATTATTTCTAACACTTGCTGGATATCATATGTACCACTCTATCATTGTATTTAAACTTGATTAATATGTCTTCTGACTTCATTTTCTTATACTGTATGGTAAATGCTGAATAATTATGTCTGTAAATTCATGCAGTTTAGAGCTTATTCATTGCATTTCGTAGTCAAATTTTACAATTGTCATCCAAATGTCCTCATTTAAATGAGATATGCATCTCATGAGGCTGTCCCAATAAGAAAAATTTAAATAAAATGTATGTTGTCTTGTCATTATGATCTCTGTGAAGAGATTTTTCTCTTCAGCTGTGTTTCGGTGTTAACCCAACTCTCCATAGTTATTCCAGTAACATTGTTGTTTCAAAGGAATAAAACAGTAATTATATGCTTTTTCTTTAAAATGTTCACCAACCTTAAAACAATCTATCTATAATATGTTTTAAGCACTGTTATTATTGTAATGATAACTAGTTGAACCTTGACTATAGGCTGATGTCTGGAAATTAATATTTTGGTGCCCCTTAAATGGTTTGCTGCAAAAAGACATTACCAAGGCAGACTGATACCATACAATCTCTTGGAGCTAAATCAGTATTTAAAAATCGCATTTCTTAAATAGTTTCTTAACAGGAATAATTTGTTAACCTTCAGTAAGTAGATTTGATGAGGCGAATGTCCTTTTCCAGACCAGATTTCAAATAGGACTAAGTAAAATCAACACTTTTTAAAAAATGTATTTGGCAAAAATAAGTGCAGTTTGCAACATATACTGTTGCAAACCATTTCTATGAACAGACTAAGATAGATTTTTATTCTCTAATCATATGTTTAGGGGGTCGGCTATTTAGTAGATTTTTAGCTTTCCAGATGCTCAAACAATGCGCTCTTAAGTACAGTATCCATAGATTATCCCCAGAATGCTGTAGATTAGCTATTTTAAGATTTGAATTGTGACTAAAAGCTGAGAAAAAGCAACAGCAGTTGCAGTTGCAAATGTGTTGTCTACATTAGCTCATTTAAAATGTATTTATCAGTGAAAGAGACAAAGCAGGATGTGTCTGCATGTAACACTGTTACTTCATTAATATTTTACATACATATGTGTGTGTCTATAAATAAAACCTTTATGTGAATTCTGAAAACAACAAAGAGTATACAAATGAGAGGCCTTTTTTGTTTGTTTATTTCACTAGGAGGGCAGTACAAGTTGTGATCACCAAGGACTGATTAGCAAATTTTGGACAATAAAGAACATAGTTAAATTTTAAATAGAGCTTCTTTCTGTTTGTTTAGATACTCAGAATTTTACAGCTTTGGCAGATAGGTTATTTCACTGCCAGTTGGGATAGTATTTTTAATTTGCTTTAGTTTAGCAATTGTAACTCTTACAAAAATATCTTTTAATTGAATACTTTGTAACAGGTAATTTTTAATCCTTAAAATTAAGGATAAAATATGTTTAATATAAAATATTAAAAAATTAATATACTTTGCTTTAAGTGTTTTTCTTAAGTACTTGCTGGAGCTATGTCTTGTTGGGTTACCTGATTTAGCTAACTTAAGGCAAATCAAGTTCGAAGCTCTGCTTCTTAAAATATTTAGGTCAAAAAAAAAATTTAAGTTAATTAAATGGCTTTTCTGATGAAAGTCATTTGCCTCCAAACAAGTAAGCTGTACAGATACTTAAATGAGAAATCAACAAAGAGTGGTAATATGTTCTCTACACAGAATAAAGCCAACCCAAATAATCTTTTTAATGGCTTATGTCTGAGTTGCTAAAAGTCTGAAGTGATACAGAACTTACTTTCAATTATAGGAGCTGCAGTTGGGTATGTTACAAAATACTTTTCTAAAATCAGGAATGACAGGTCATTCAGTAATGGTTTAATTTTCTGACTTAGTTTGGTATAATACAAATTGTCTCTCAGTGAACCTCTCCTCCATGATACATAGTAAAAAGGATCTCCATGTATTGTTATTATAGCCTTTCTGAGTTCAAGTAGACTTTGAGTGCGTTCCTGCAGAACATGATGGTTCCAGTACATTTCAAATTTGATGGAGGACAGCTACAGAGCAGGCTTGCAGGCAGATAAGAACCAGTATATGTAAACCCAAAAGCGGTGAGCAACATTATTATTACCCTTCTCTAGTCACAAAGATGACATGAAAAATTGCTTTATTTGTTCATTTGTTTTAACCAGTAATGTTATTTCAGAACCATTACTGGTTGTTTGTTAGCAGTACTGACAATATTTTGTGTATGTTCCTTTGTTTTCTTTTTCTGATGGTTAGATTTTCATATCATACAGTCATGGAACAGCCCAGGTTGGAAGGGACCTTGAAAGATCATCTGGCCCAACCTTTTGTGGGAAAGGCAGCCTACGTGACATTTTCTAGCATCCTTTCCAATCACATCTCGAAAACCTCCAGTGATGGGGACTCATGTACCTGGGGAGGTTGTTGCAGTGGGTTGATGCTGGCCTGATGCCAGGCACCCACCAAAGCCACTCATTCACTTGCCTCTGCAAACTGAACAGAGGAGAGAAAATTTAATGAAAGGTTCGTGAGTTGAGATAAGGTCTGGGAGCGAGATCACTTATCAAATGCCATCATGAGCAAAACAGGCTCAACTTAGAGATATGCATTAATTTTATTACACTAACAAAATCAGAGCAGGATAATGAGAAGTAAAATAAGCCCTTAAAAACACCTTCCCCCCATCTCTCCCTCCTTCCCAGCTCTACCTCCTGCCTCCAGCAGCACATGGAGGCAGGGAATGGGGTTTATGATCAGTTCATCACTCGAGACTTCTCCTGCTGCTCAGGAAGAGGAGTCATTCCCCTGCTGCACTGTGAGTCCCTCCCATGGGAGACAGTTCTCCATGGACTTCTCCAATGTGAGTCCATCTCATGAGAAACAGCTCCCTGTGAACTGCTGCAGTGTGAGTCCATCCCATGGGCAGCAGTCCCCCTCAAACTGCTGTGGTGTGGGTCACTCTTCCACGGGGTGCAGTCCTTGAAGGACAGGCTGCTCCAGCTTGGAAGCAGGGCCCCTCTATCCACGGGTCTCCCACAGGGTGACAGCCTCTTCTCAGGCATCCACCTGTTCTGGCGTTGGGCTCTCCCACAGGCTGCAGGTGGATCTCTGCATCCCCATGGACCTCTGTGGGGACAGCTGCTTCACCATGGGCTGCAGGGGAATCTCAGCTCCAGAGCCTGGAGCACCTCCTGCCCCTCCTTCTCCACTGACCTTGGTGTCTGCATGTTTTTCTGCTCACATGTTCTCACTCTACTCTTCTCTGACTGGAATTAAAACTGCACAATAACCTTTGTTATGATTTCTTCTTAAATATGTTATCACAGAGGTGTTACCACCATCTCTAATTGGCCCAGCAGCATGTCCATCTGCAGAACCATCACAGATTGGCTCTGCCAGACATGGTGGAAGCTTCTGGCAGCTTCTCACAGAAACTACCCCTGTAGCCACCCCAGTTCCAAAAACCAAGCCATGCAAACCCAATACAGTTTGACTGCTGTCACTGTAGAGAGCACGTAGGTTGAGGTGGAACATTTCCTCATGCAGGTTCTACCTGTTGCCCATGTTTTCTCTGCATGGCTCCTTGTGAAGAAGGAAGTTTCTATTCTCATTGTACCCACCCTTTAAGTACTCAAATATGAGAATGAAATGATTAGTGCTGTTAATGTTTTTGCCTCTGTTGCAGAATTTTCACCCAAGTATCTGGAACACTGAAAAAGATAAATTAAAAAAATAAATCTCCACGCAAAAAGAATATGATAAAGACATTTTTTGCACTGCTTCCAAATTTAAGATTATGTAATATTAGCATGCTGAAAGCTAAGCTTCACTGTTTGTTGAGCAGTCCAGCTGCAGTTACTAAAAACAATAGTACAGATACATCAGATTTCTATTGTCAACTTATAAGCCAAGTCTCTTGTTACCAGCTGTATCTCACATCCAGTACTGACCACAAGTTAAATGCACAGAGGAATTGGAGGTAGTGAAGTGTCAGTGGAGCACTGATAACCATCCGAAGAGTATTTAAAAAAAAAAGAAAAAGAAAAAAAAGGATTGTGTCATTTTTTCCATACCTCACATTCTCTCTAATATGAAAACATTTTTTGCTCTCTGATGTTTGGTCAGAGTAACGCTGTAAGCACTGCTGGGACTATACCACCATTCTTGTTGCAGATAACTCACTTGGAATGCGCATGGATTGATTAAATTGCTGAAGTGCCCTGAGCGCTGACTCCCAGCTGTGCTCGTTCTGATTGCTGCTCGCGGTGTGTGCTGGGAATTTGCTCATGGAGAACTGGCAGGCATTTGGTATAACCCTGCTCGATACTAATTGTGTAATAAAACTGGTAATAGAGAAAAATGGGCTTAGTAGTCTCAGGTATGAATGGGCTTTTGAAAAAAAAAGGAAAAACCTGGCATTACTGCAGATGGTCAATTTTCATATACTTTTTGTATAAATGCTAGCTGTATTAACTAATAGCACAAACTAGGCAGTTTACTGAATCCTGTTGTCACAGCTGAATTTTTCCTCAATTTTGCCTATCAAGGCTAATTTTTTGTAAGATCTTGTAAGACTTCTTTTTTATTTATTTTTACTGGACTGGTCTTACGTTCTTGTTTGCTGAAGAATACTGAAGGCAACATGACAGAAGTTTCTGAAGGAGGAGCATTAGTTATTTTTAATACTAATCATTACTATGAAATCGGAAGTTAAAGGAGGAATCCTGCTATAGAATATCATATTTTATTAGTAAGGTGCAAACTATGTTGCTGGTATTTAAGATGGGCAGGTGACTGTCAGTGATACCAGATCATCACATTGTGAGATTTATGAGGTAAAAAGACTGTAGTAAAGCCATTGTGTTAATTGTTGGAGTTACTAAATTTGATCTGCTGGTGACTGAGCTCTTCATCTTGAACGTAATGAATACTTACCATTAAACAACTGTATTATTTATTCAAATCTTTCACCCAGAAAACTAGATCATTTTCTGTGCGGATCGGAGAAGAGTGACTGTGAGTGTAATCCATGAGCTAGATACTGGTAGATGCAGAGTCAAGGAATAAACATCCTTAAATATACAAAGAATTGGATTCACTGAGTTGGTTTTCAGCACTAGTTCACAGTAAATGTTTACAAGTATGTACTTGTTGTATAAGTACTGATTCTGACACTAAATTGGTGTGAGATGTGAGTGAAGAAAACCAAGAGTACTCCTTTATTTTATGGTATGTTTTTTTATGTTTGTAAATGTGGTTTGGTTCCAGTTAAGAATTTTCTGGCTTCTTATTTTTTTAGTACAGACATATTTCAGATTTTGCCCTGCAAAGAGAGAAATCTTATGCGAACTAAATAGGCTTTTTTCTTTTAGAAAATCTAGCTATTGGCTAGAGTCACTATTTTGAAATGTGAAAGATTTCTCACCAACACTGGGTTGGATTTTTCATTTAAATAAGCTTCTCAGTGGTATTACTGAATGAATAGTAAACTTACAATCTAAAATCTGGTAACTATTCCATGACTTATTTTTACTTCTACATGCATTTAGTGTTGAAGTTAAAGTTAGTGTTATATTCAAGAAGTGTTTAGCCAACCCTCTTGCTAGAAAATGGCTGGCAGTAACAGTTCCACTTTCTTCATTAGCTTTTAAGGAAATTAGATTTCAAATCAAGTTACTAATGAGAATGAAGCCCCAGATTTCTCCTATAATGTTCATAAATTACTTAAAATTCTTGTACCTAAAAATGGGTTTGAGAGTAGCAGGACTTCAATAAAATTGCTTGCAGTTTACTGATTAGTAGATGAACTTTGGAGAGATCAGCATTTAGTACTGTCTCTAGTAGGCCTAAAACTGCACAATGAAAGACGGCTCTTATTTCACTAAAGCTTTGCTGTCGTACCTTTCAACTTTCGAGCCTGCCAGTGTGTGTGATAGAAGGCATCAAAATGTGTGAAAAATGACCCAAATGCAGAACTGTTACTTGCAGTTATCAATACAAACTGTTATTGTGCCATAATTGACAGATGGTTTTGCACTCTAATATCTGTTTTTAAGGATATTTTTACACTGATTTAGACAGAGTTGTGTTGCGGGTTGTGGGGGTTTTGTGTGTTTTTGTGTGCTGGGGTTTTTTTTGGTTTGTTTTTTTCTTTTCTTTTTGGGGGGGAGGGTTTGGGTTTTTTGTTTTGTTTTTTCTTCCCCTAACACAGCAGACACAAACCCCAGGAATTAATGGTGCTCAGCAAGAAGGAATTGCAGTGTAAAAAAACTCTGGGCATATAGTAACAAATTGGAATTTGTTATTTGAGTTGGGGAGCACTATGGCCAAACATACTCTGAACCCCCCTGAAAGTGCTGGTGAATAGCTGTTGGATGTTCTAGTGTGAAATATATATATTTCTTTCTGTAAAAAATCTGTAAGATCTGAAGTTTATTTTGCTGCAGAGAGAAAAAATACTTGAGAATTTATAAAGCTGGATAAAATGAAAACTGATTTGTTTCTAGTTCCTTGGCAAGCACATTTTGCTAAAGCGCAATGACAAAGTCTACTGTTAAAGTGACTTCACCCAGTTCTTCCCTCCTGTCCAGTCATTTACTTGGAGTGAACAAATAGTAATTGTAGATCTGCTTGAACACTGACATTAAAATTAATGTGTTCTTAGAAAGTTCTTATTTTCATACAGGTCACATCTTGTTTTCCGTAGGTATACAATTTCAAAGCTAGTGTCAGGACCAAACAAAGATTTCTCTGATTTGGTGTAATTTCCACTTCAATTTTCTTAGAACATTAAACTGTATATTTTGAAACTAAATTAATTTTTTCTTGATTGAAAATCAGTAGTTTACAGTTCCTTGCTTGAGAACAGCAGTAGCCAGATGTTTGTAATACAGAAAAGAACTGCAGTTATTAGGAAAGTGGATGTTGGGGTTTGCTGGCCTGTTATGAATATTGTGTTTCAGTGGAAGGTGGTGTTTTTTGGGGAACTGTATGAAAACCACATGGTTTGCAATTATGTTCTATTACAGAGAGTTTTGTAGCTTTCATTGTGCTCCTTGGATAGATTAATAGATGATCTTTCTGGCTCCTGTCTCAACTGTTGATGGATAAGAAGATAATGTAAGCAGTAGAACAACGTTTCTGCAACACCATAAAAATTACAGCAGAATTCTCCTGTAAGAAGAATTTAGGTGACTGACTTGAAACATCTTCAACCTTGCTATCAGTAAGGTTTTCTTCTAATGATTACTTCTGCAAAGTGGAAATGCAGGAAGCTGTGTTGGCTGTGGAAGCTGTGGTGGTGCTGTGGTTCTTGGGTGAAATGGTGGTGGAATTAGAGAACCTACTGATAGTAGGAGGACCAACCTACATCTGGAGCTTGCTGTTTCCACCTCAAATGTTTTTTTTTGTGGAGAACAGAAGAAAACTGATCTCAAGAGACATTTAAGTGAGGTAAAATGATAGGGTCCAAGGCAACTGTTTGAAAGAAATATGAGAGGAGAAGTAGAAGCAAAAAGCAAGAGAGTCATGTAAGATGAGAATAAGATGGTAAGGAATGTTAAGCTACTGTACAACTACAGGAAGTACAAACAAATGAAGAGCTCTGAAATGTTTTATTTTTGTCTGTGAAACAGGCCGTATTAGATATTGTGGAAAAGAAAAGACAAAGCCCACAAAGAAACCCCAGAAGTAGAGGGATGTAAGAGGCATGAAGGCAGACCATTTGGGAATACTGACCTGTCACCATTTCTTCATACTGCACATGCTCGCAACTCTTCTTCCCTAATGTGGCCTTCTTGTATAATGATATGGCCCTGTTTATATGGAGATCTCTTCTCAGGCCCTTCTGTGTGTCAGTAGAACCATTTCTGGTATTTAAAAATCCATAAAACTAATTTCTGAATACACCTATCCATCTGTCCATATTCTCAGTCTGCAGCTTTTTCTTACACCCAGTGGGTTTTAGGGGTTTTCCTCAGCATTTGCTGAGGTTGAGTGTTAGCGTGTATTGGTGATAACTGCGTGGAATGTGTTCATAGCAGCCACCTTTAAGCTCTATTTGAAATTGTTAGCTATGTTTCCTGAAATTAAGTGGAAAACTGTCACCCAATATGTTTAGTGGTTTTTTGTCTCTACATGCATATATATATATATATATATGTTTTTTCTCTTTGTGTTTTTATTGCCTTTAACCCATTGAAGATCTAATGCTTGAAGCTGTCACAGGAGGTTGCTTTGTCTCCTGTCTGTTGCTATAAATACTTCTGTCATAATCTTAACAACAATCTGTAATGACAAAATTTGCCAGTTTGCAAAAATATTCTCAGAGCTACATTTATGGGCTAACAATGAGTTTGGTATTAAAAGAATAAAGAATGAGCCCCAGAAATAGCTTGTTTGTGATCTAGTATCACTTCCTACCCTTGCATGCATGGATTTTTTTATACTGTGAGTTGGATTTTTTTTCTTCTGTTTTATATACCTTCTGGGGAACTACTGGAACCTTTGTACAGGGATTAAAAAAGTGATAAAAGCAAGTGTCAAATATGTTGCTGCTTTATGTAAACCAAAGTTTTAATATGATGAACAACAACACCTAGCCTTTAGGCATGAATGTTCAGCTGCTGAGAGCTTCAGCATTAAGTACTAATGTGGGCATTCATACCCACTGCCCCTTGCTGTAGTAATTCCCTGTAACTTATTTACTTTATCAAAGACACCAACTCTAATCTGACAGCATTTGCAATCTGCCAAAGTGTAAAACTGTCACAAGATGCATTTACATATATAGCAGAATCTGCATAGCTGTACAGGAGGTGAAAATAAGTCGATATAAACCTGTGTCAGTGAAGATGGGATTTTGTGTACAAAATCTGGCAAAACAGTTTATCAAATTTTGAGCTGTCCTTGGTGCCAGATGAGAAATGGAAAATTTTATGAGGAAACAAATGACAAAATTTTGTGTCAGTTTATTATAGGACAAAGTACAAACAGTGAACTAGCCACTCAAGTATTGAAAGCTCACAGTACATGGATATTAATCACTGCCTGGAATATGTTGCTAAATTATAATTCTCTTTCAGAGGCTACCTATTTTTTGTGGTGACCATGTTTTCCTTCAAAGATTTGACTTTATTTTAGGTTTGGTATCTTGATATAATTGTTGAAATGTTCAAAGAAGATAAAAATAAAACAAGTGAGAAATCGCAAACAATTTTATGAAACACGAGGATCAGACTAGTGGTGTTGGTTTTTGTTTTGGTTTGGTTTTTTTCTTAGGGTGTGTTTCGTTTTGTGAGTTTTTTGGTGATTTTTCTTTTTTTCTGTTTCCTGATACCTTCTCTAAAGATGAAATCTGGATTTCTGTCACATGCACAGATAAATAAGTGTATTAACAACACATGTATTTCAAAACAAAGATTAGTATATAAGCTGTTTGTACTTATTTATATATGTTTCTTTTGTAAAATAATATATTGGGATAAAAAAGTTGAGAACATCTGAAGTGTTGTGCCTCTTTTTGCAATGGAGGAGTTAAAGTAAGGGCAACTTGCATGATGTGCCAGATCACAGGCAGTTCGTTACCTTTCCAAGCTGTTTGTTATTTGCTCCACATGGATCAGCAAAGATGAAAGTGCTATGCTCTGGATTTTAGTGCTCCTTCTCTGCTTGCATTTGGGAAGATGCTACCCTTTAATATTAGTTTATATCCTCCTGAAATATGCCAGTGATACTCACAATATGAGATGGTATCATGAAGATAACTGAAATTTAAACCTCTGGAAACTAAGAAATGAAACATAGTTATATATATATATAACTATATATCTATAACTATATATATCTATAACTATAACTATAACTATATATATATATATATATATAATGATCTATACTGTCATTGGAATACAGTGTAGAAACTTTGGCAGAGCAGCCAGTGGGTCAAGGCACGTGGCAGCCCAGTCCAGGGCAATCCCAGCAGGGAGGTGGATGCAGGCATTGCTCAACATGTGATAAAAGCTATGTAGCGTTCTGGTAAACTGTGTTACAATGCATCATATGATGCTAAATGTGCAAGGGGCGGCTCTGTTTAATTGTTAATGAATTGGTAGTGGACTAATAAGAACAAAAATGTTGGGGAAGATAGAAGTAGCCTGAAGTTGCGGTTTGGAGAATGCAAGGCGAGGCACAGGTTGCCTATCACAAATGTGAAATTGTTAAAATTATGCCATAAAATGCTTCAGATATTAAAATACAAGGCATGTCTGTGAATCCTCTGTCTGGTAACATTAGCAAGTATAAAATGAATGTTGCACTGTGGGACTATAAATACACATCTATTGTGCTAAATTATCCTGGATGGCGGAGTAACGTGGAATTGCATAGCATCACATAGCTTTTTAAATGCTGACTTGTGGAAATTGTAACTAATAGAATCATCATTAGTTTCTAAAATTACTATTTCTATTAAAAGATGTTGAATTCACTGACAATTTTTTGTCAAAATGTAGCTGGTTTTTCTAGATAAAATTGTGAGTTGTTGCAGAAAGTAGAGTGTCAGGAAGCTGAGACTTTGGAAAACAGGAGATGAAGCATTAACCACCATGCTGACATAGGAAGGTCAAGCCCTTAATTTACCCACAGTTAGCTTTACTTAGAAGGTGGAAATAGATGTGCTTTATATTGTAATGAGAATTTATGTAGATTTGTTCCAGACTCACTAATTAAGTACCACTTGAAATTAATGATTGTTTTATGCTGAAAGCATATTTATATTTTTTGCTTTTTGTTGTGGCAAGGGATAGTCCAGCATGAATATTTATTAAAACTTTTCAAGTTACTTAACATTTTCCACAGTGCTTCTTTATTAGTGCTTATTTTAAGCAGTTTGTTTTTCCCATATCAGTTTTACAGCAGGAATGCAAGATGAGATTTTTGTTATGATACTAAGATTGAGCAAAACATTTATTCCTTTTTCCCCCTGAGAAAACAATGTGGAGTTATGTGCTTGGTTTTTTCACTTGTTTTGGTTTGTGTTAGTGTTTATAGATTGCATACATAATTTTTTTTAGTAGATGTCGGACCATGTGCCTTGAAAGCATCTGGGTTTTCTTGTTATATAGCTAGGTAACACATCATGTATTCACATTTTCAAGTTAGTAGTATTTAACCTTTCCATTTGCAACACTTTCCATTACAAGAGACATTTAATGACATCTGCATTGCTCATAGGGATTTTGAATGTCTGTTCTTCAGGTGTACCCACCTTTGCATAAAAACACTCAGAAATGGCTTCTAATTCTTTAATAACAGATATCTAAGAAGTGGGATGATAGATTGTATTTTAAAATTCTGCTGCACTGGTTTTGGACCAGGTGGTCCAACAGGTAATTTAATTTTTGTCCATTCCATCATGCTTGGTGCAGGAGGTTCGACTAGATGAGCTCCAAAGGTCTCTTCCAACCGGAAAGATTCTGTGTTGGTGTGTTCCATGAATCAGGCCATTGTCCTGTCTCAGTAACTGTTAAGACTATTTGTTGTAATTAGTTCCACTAGGAAGGCAACTGGAGAATAGAGTTCTATAGGTAGAGCTTCACCTGTACATGAAGCAAGGACAAGACTCTGCCTACAACAGATGCACCATGAATAGTGTAGCCTTCTATAAACGGGTCCTGGCAAACCTCACAGCTTAGTGTTCTCTTTTTGTATCTCAGTCACGCTGTTAAAAGATGCCTCTGATAAGTGCCAAGCAGCATAAGTCCCTGAGGAGACTTACATATATTATAGAAGGTTATGATGTGAGGCTGTGGACATTATAAGCTTGGGCCACGAGCGCTTGTATGGCTTTAGATTTGAAAGACTTTCTTTGGTGTAATAACATGAAAAACTGGTGATCTTACTCTTTAAGTATTCATCATTGTGTGGAAAGCATAACTTCAGTGAATCTTTATGTGGGCACTTGGTTTGGTGGGTGGGACAGGTGAGAAAGGACTAGATTACCAAGATGTGTACTGATTGATGCTGTGGTCTCTCAGGCAGCTGGTGGATGGGTCATCTGCAGAATATTCTGCCCAGATAACACAAGTGCTTTCCCATGAACTTCTCCTTCCCCCAGTCTTTGATGTGGCATGAGAGTACTGGTCCATTTTGTTTACAAAGATGAGGCAAGCAAGAGACATCAGGAAGTGCCACCAGTGTGGTATTTATATACAGCAGAGACAGAGTAAAAGGATTTGGTGCTTTTCTCCAGTATTCTGTGGCTAAAGGACCCTTACCTTTCCTTTTTCTCAAGCCTAAGCTGCAGGCTGCAGTCTGTCTCCTAGGCAGGACTCTGCTACTGTTCCATCCTTCTGCTCTTAAGGAAACTTGTTTGAACCTTCTGACTTGGACTTCCTGACATTTGTATTTCTATTCAATGTAAATTTTTATGTTTTTGTGGAAAGTAAGACCTAAGTGATGGCCTACCAGAAAGATGCAGGTGTCTTAGGGAGGTTGGACTGTGCATCGTGTTTGTAGTGGTTTACCAAAGGAAAATACTAGTCCTGTGCTAATGGAATCTCTTTCATCCCTCTCTTCATGCTTATAAATACTAAGCCTGAATATATTTTAATTTCGTGTATACAAGCATGCATTCAGATGTAAATACATACATATATGTGTATATGTTTATATTACAATGTTTAAACTTCTGTCATCCACAAGAGAAGACGGAGGAGAGTGATGTTAAAACTTACTGCAAATATTCCGCTGGGAATGTTTGCTGTTGGAATCATCTGTTGGGTAAAATCATGTAGTCAGTCAGCTAAAGTTCTTACTAAATCATTTTTCCTTTTCCTGTAGCTCTTTGTGTCTGATGGTGCTTAAATTATTGGATATAGTGTTGGCGAACTCCGCTCTGCAGTGGCACACATCCACTGATGGTGTTAGCTGCTGGATAGATGTTCACTTGTTGCTGTGGTAACCCTGTTCTGAGGAGCAGGAGACAGAACAGGGAGGACTTCATATAACCATGGTTTCTGGTTTCTTTTTGATGCTGGCTATGTACAAATGCCAGTGCAAAATGAATATTCCTTAAACCACCATGGATGTTCTAGAGATCATATTCATTTAGAAGAGAAATGGGAGATTTGACTTTCTAGAAATTCAAACTTGATTTTGGTTTTTGGTTTCTTAGACTGAAATGCAACATTGCTTTGCCTTTTGTTTGCTTCAAGGCTGAAGTTCCCATGGGGAGGAATTTCTTTCAATAAGTGATTAGGTATTGTGTCAGGTAGCTTTAGCAGGCAAATAAATACACTGTTTATTCAGAGGGCAATCGAAAGTTATGTGATGTTACTGCGGCCTCTTTAGCTTGAGGTGGTTAAAACCCAAAGTATTAACTGAATTCCCATAAAGAAGTGTAAACCCGCCAAAGATTGAGAAACCCTTACTGTTTCTCAAGTTGTGACAAAATGCTGCTTGTTGTTTCTGTGCATCGGTATTGCTAAGCATGTCTGCATTCATTGTGGTGTAAATACAGGATGTGTTTGCGCTACTGTAGCCTTTCTTTAAGTTTGGTTTGACTGTTTGCAAAGGTATGACTAAGATGGTGTTAATGCAGAAAACTGCCTTTTGAAAAATAAACAGTAGATCATTCTTTAACAGTGTGTACACTTTTCAAGTATAAGGTTAAGACCTGATTCTGCAGATGTGTGTGACTAAATGCAGTGATGCAGCTCTGTCAACCTTCAATCTCAATAAATTTGCTTCCTATTAGTTTACTTTGAGTCTCTTTAGATTACAGTTGATAAGCATGTGGGGGAGTTATCAGTAGACTTGATGGAGATGCAAGATATGAGGTTATTACAATAATTAGATAGGAATAAATTATTTTAAAATATTAAATAAATGTACATTATAAAATTTCAAATCATTAAAATTATAATCAAATTAAAAGAAACTATAAAATAATTAAAATTGTGTAAGCAGATTTAATCATTCTCATATGACAAATGCAGAAAGCATTAATCAGAGTTTTGTAACAATTGCCCATAGGTATGTGAAATTGCAATATCCAACCCATTGAAAAAGCCATACATACATAGAAGAGAATAAAACTTACAGCAGGAAGTAATGATGATTTGAATGATATTTGAAACACCACAGAAGGAATGAATGCCAGTGGTAGCAATGGAGCTTTATTGGAAATAAGTACTTAAGCCTGGTGAAGATAGCACCTCTGTTGTAATGGCTGAAGGCTTTCCAAAGTGAGGGAAGATTTATGTAGTTTCATTATAAAATTAAAAAAAAGACAGAAAACATTTAAAACTATGGTCTTGACTTCTGTGGTAGGAAGTGGTAACATTTTTGTGCATGCATTAACTGATATATTTGGAAACATCATGGTAGCCCTTCATTAGGGCTAAAACAACAGTGGTGGCTGTACAACTAAGTACAGCTGAGAACATTTGCTCTGAAATTTTAGTTATCTTAGTCCAGGTTTCAGTGAAAAGAAGCTTGGAACTTGTGGACAGAGAGAAATATTAGCAAAGAGAGTGGCAGTAAGTTTGTCAACCTGTGTAAAAAATAGGGAGCAAAACAAGTAGTTACTGCTTGTACAACACTGAGAACTGTTTGAATTCCTACATCGTCACAACTGCAACACTAATTTATTTTTCTTCCCTTCTTTCTGCCATTAGCTCATTTGCCAGCACAGATAAGTCAGTCCAGTTTGGGATTCCAGTTCACCTGCGAGATGGCACCTCGGAAATAAATCATCTGTGTACAAAAAACTCACTTGAACTTTACTATTAAGAGAAGTAGCTTGTTATAAAAATACCTAAACTAAATTCTCATTTAGTATATAGACAGTGGAACAACAGAGAGAATATAATAGACATATTTTATATCTGTTATATATTACTATAACGTAATGCAGATAGGTATATAGAAAAAGGTTACAGAAGTTCTCAGGTCAATAGGAAAGAATTTCTGGGGTGATGACAGTAAAATTAATGAGTTTGGTTTTATATTTCTATTATCTTTAAGAACTTTCTGGAGGAAAGCTGCATTATTTGAATTATTTATCGCAAGTATTAAGGTATTTGCACATTAGCAAAAGTTAATGCTTTCTACTTTATTTCTTTGCCATAAGGTAGTATAAAACGTGAAAATTTAGCTCTGGGAGATTTCAGCAGATTTTGGCTTTAATATTGGCATGGTTCAAAAGATTTTACATTGCTTCAGCAGCTTATTCCTTATGCCTACTTCTAAGAGGATAAAACTGATTAACAGATTAGTAATAATTTAGTATTTTGGTAAGATTAATAGCAATGTGGATGTGTTGGGTTTTTTTTGCTTTTTTCCTTCTTAAACCTTAAATAGGATTCTAGGACTGGCAAGGATCTCCTGTGTTACCATCTGCCATGGCAGACAGTCATATCATTTAACTTGTGTCATAAAATTGTCAAACTTGACTTTTAAGAAGATTTGGGTTTCTGCCCCTGGGGCTTTACTTGGAAAAACTATCCGAAAGATAAATTTCTTCGGAGCTATGGAATTCTTTTTAAATATGCAGCCTGATTCTCTTCCTAGTCACCTGATAGTCACTTTTGTTGGCTGTATCTTGGGTTTTCTTGTTATTTTCCTTCTGTTCTAGATTGGTATCTCTGGAAGCTTCTCTTACTTTCTTTTTCAAGTTCACTGAGAATGATTAACCAAGCAAAACTTTGTCTCATCCTATAAGATACATTATGTATTTCCTTAGTTCTATTCATTTTATCTTATTTCCAAATAATCTATTTGATATTTTATTTATTTATTTATTGGCGCTGGAGTGTAGGGATTATGCATAATACCTATGTTGAACTTTACTACGTTGAATAGGTCACTCTCTGCTGAATATGCTTAGAGTCAAAGGAAGAGATTTTTGTTTCTAGAGGCACACCTCCGTTCTGGTACTTGGCTTCTATACTTGGTTAAGTGCAACACTGTACTTCAACACTGAGTTAACAGAATTAACACAGGACCACGTATCCTCATATAGCTTATCTTAAAAGAGGTATTTCTTTCTGGGCTTGGCTTTGCTATAAATAAACACAAATACTTTTATTTCTGTAGAAGTCATCTTTGTTAATTGACTTATAAAATCTATTTCAAAACATTGTTTTATGATTCAGTTTCTGTTGAAGGTGAGGTCAGCTGGCCGTTGTTTAACAGTGTAACACTATGTTTCTACTGGATATGAGGCAGAATGCTGATGTCTAATTTACTAAGGGATTGTGAACACAAAATTTGAAGGAGTTTATGATGTGTTCAAAAGAGGGTGAAAGAGGTTACTCGACATGACCTGACTCATTTTTGAGTTGCCAGTCTAAATCAGAATTTTATAACTTCTGTTTTTCATGATAGAGGGGGCAACAGTGTCTCTGCAACGTACTGGTAACACATGTGGATGCGCTGACAGCAAGAATCTAGTGAAGCCCAGCTTTCCACTGCATTTCAGAAATTATAAAAATTATAAAACTTAAGAAAACCTTAACAGTAGAAATAAAAATTATATATGGCGTGTGTCAGAAGTCAGGGTACAGATGTTGAAAGTCTTTGGATTTAGTACATAAGTATGTCTGTCCCAGTTTCTAGCCTCTCATTTTATTTACCTTTTGTCCCATCCGTTCCTAGGATATTTGCTGCACCTTGTAGCTGCTAGTAGCCATACAAAAGATACTACTGCCTAGTCAGGTCTGGTATGCTATGATTTTATCAGTCTATTAAAAAACAAAGAGTATTTTTGTGTTGTATTGCTGACAGGATACATTAGCTCATATAGTAGGTAATGATGTGTAAAGGAAATCATTAATATTTTAAAAAGATAAGCATGGCATAAATGAAACAGCTAAATAAAAGTATCACCCCTAGAAGTCTTTGAACTATCAGTGGCCTTTGATATAATATAATTGGGGATAGAAGTATGAAATACATGCCCTTTTACATTCTCAGGCCTTGCAAAGAACCCCAGTTGGAAGACAGAGTCTAAAATGTTTCTTTCTGCTCTTCTTTAGGGGTAGGAGAGGGGTAGTTTTTGAAGATGAGATTAAGATCTTTCTTCATTGTAATTCTGAAATCAGTGTTCAAGGAATTTTGTGCCCTATTCTCCTCTCATCACACTCATTCACTGGTATTGACCAAACTTAATATTCTTGTTATTTAAATTCATCGTCAATATTCCTTAGTTTTTCTTCTTCCTCTAATCATAATTGTGGAAGTTAAACAATCAGAATCAATTAGGGAAAATAATCAATATAGCAAGTTTGCTATTTTTGTTATTAGGGAAAAAACTCTTTGACCTGATTGCCTACTCAAGCCACCGTAAAGAGATGTATTGTACGCTTGCATGAAGACATAAACTCACCTTTTTCGGTAAAGAACAATTAATTGCTAAAGGATCTTGATTTTAAAATTTTCTCATGTAATTTCGGGGATCATTTTGCTGTGTACATTTTTTAAATTTCAAAATCTCAAGGGAGAGAATTTTACATTCGTGTAAAATGATGCTGGTACATGGTGAGTTATTTAGCCATTGCGGTTGGGAGGCATGGGACTCTGTGGTTTAGTGGCTTCTTATATCTTTGTGCAGGCACAGACTTTAGAGGAAGGAGAAGGGGGGAAGGGAAAGGTACGTTTGTTTCCTCATGATTATGTTTTTATTTGAAGTAGAGTTGATAAGTTTTGGTTTTTTGCTAATTTGCTTCTTGCTATTTTGAAATTTTCTTCAAGACCCTGTTTCAGAGATGACTATTGCGTTTGAAATACAGGATTGGGTGCCTCTTTGAAATGCCATTCTGTTTAGAAAGAACACCTACCATTTAAGTAAAATTATAGTGCTCTGAAAGCAAAAAAATAGTCTTTTGTCACTCCTGTATATTTATGCATATTTCATTTTAAACAAAAAGGATATTTTTCCAGCTTGGCAGAAGCAATCATTGGCAATTTTATTATTATTTTTTTTTTAACTTTTTAAAATACCAGTGTGAAGACTTCTCTTTCTGTTTAATTATTAATCTTAACAGCATAGATCATTTTTTTTTTATTACTTCAGCTTTTTCATAAACACAACCAGTTCCATTCAGGATTGGATGATTCCATTATTTTGGTTGTGTGGGTTTTTGGGTGAGATCAAATGCTTTTTTCTTGGATCCAGCTATAGTTCAGGGGGAAGGGAGGAAGAGGCTGATGGGATGTGGAGAAGTTGGCATGGACTCTTTGGTTGTTACACCCAGTGGGCAGACAAAGCTGTGAGTGATTTGCCCAGCTTTTTTTTCATGAGACAACCACTGCAAAGTGGTAATTTTCGTCCAGTTACATGGTTATAAAATCTTTAGAACGAAAAAGGGAACTGGACTGTATTTAGGATAAGATTTAGCAAAATAATAGGCAAGTTTGCAAATTGGAAACGTTCTGAGTAATGGTGAGGAATGACAGATGCATTGTTGCACAAAGAACATTAAACATTTTGTCTACTTTCCTGTACAAGAAAATAAAAAAATATGGTTGCAAAGAATATTTCTAGAATGTTTCTAGACTACTCAAACCTTGCATATCTGTATTTTCTGCCGTATCATTTTAAGTATTCAGTTATTATGGCTTTCTCTGTAATGTAACTTTTTTAGAGTGGTGTATTTTTTTGCATTTTGAGGGAAATTATCTGCACAGATTTTCGTAGGCTGTAAACAGAACGTCTTTCTGCAACCAGGTTTGTGGCTGTGGGCTGAGATGATCTTCAGTCTCTAATCAGATCAGCCCAAAGAGGGACCAGTGGGCGGGAAGGGAGGGAATGGTCAGAAAACAAGAAGCACAATGTACATGTGCATGTAATTTAAATATGCACCTGCCTGTGGTGACACGTGCATGCAAAATTGTTTCTGGCCCTAGAAATTTGGTCTATATTCAGATTTGCCTCTACATAACAATACAGGCATTTTATTTTTACTTCATTAAGCTTTCTTTTTTCTACTTGTTAATTTTTGTTCATTTTACTGGGTTTTATTTGTGAATAATAAAAAACCCCTTCTCCTCCATGCGTAATTGTCAATGGTAGAAATGATGATACTGGTGAATCTTTTGGTGTGGAAAATGTGATCAAATATACATAGAACCTTTGCTTATATGCATCCATTTAATGGACAGTCTGATTCTTTTCACTTGACTTTTTCTTGGCTTTCTTATTACATTTTAAGTTTTTGGTGTGGTACGGGTTACAAATGCTCAGCACAGCAATAAGAAATTAATGTAAACTGAATTAATCTAGTTCCTAAAGGTCTATTTTAACTTAGATACATAAGAGCAATTACCTGATGCTTTTAAAAATCATGGCCTCAGTTGTTAGTTTACCCTGCTGAAAATTCCAGAAAGTCAAACACTGGTCTGTCAGTGCATTGTATCCAGTTTCAAGTGCTCATTTCCCTTACTGGAGCATAGTAATTAATGACCAATGTATGCTTCTAATGGTACATTGCATGAAGGTGACAACCCACGAAGCATTCTTCAGTGACTGCTTTAGGGTTTTGAAATGTCATTTGTTATAATTGAAGCCATACATGTTGGCAGTTCAACTCAGCATGCTGGATTGCTGCAGTCAGATCAGTGCTCATTTGAAATGTTTATAGCTTTGTTCTCACAGCTGTGCACTTGCTAGTTTTAGAGGCAAAAAATAATTGAGGTGAAATTACCTGCTGATAGTATGTAATTAGTTGAGTAAAAGTATTTGTTGGTGTGAGGAAAAAAAGAGAAGCCATTCACAAAGCACAAATATTACCTCTGCAGTACTTTGGTAAACATTATAAGGACAACCCCCCCGAATTTTCTCTATGCAGGTACAGAGGATCTGATACAATGAAAGGGATCTGTTGTAATAACATATCCATCCATTATTTCATGGTTTTATTATGCATTGTAAGAACAGTGCCACTTACAGAGAATCAAAACAGTTGAACATGTAATGGGAAAATACTTAGATTTGTACCTCTAAATGATAATTAAAATGTTTTTATGATAACAGTGACCCCTTCAGTGCTTGAGGAGAGAGTAAAGTATTGGAACTGGTTGGCATGAAGGGTGTTAGGTAGCATGTGGCAGTAGGTGTTTGTGTATGGAGTACCTTGAATGTTCAGTATTGGGCATGGGAAACACTGGTGGGTTTCACACGTAAAGAATGTAGAGCAGAAGCACCCAGCTGCAGCTGGGCTGGCTTGGTTTGGACTCTGGCATATTGTCAGAAACCATGGGCCAGGAGTCTCCTTGTGAGGGACACTGAGAATTTGTGGCTTGCTGCCACGCAAGTAAAATGCATGTGGTCAGAGCTAAATGGATTAATCACCACTATTTTTGAAGAAAAAAAAAAAGACATCACTTTTTTTTTTTTTTTAACTTGTCACTTTGCTTGCTGCCTCTTCTGCAGGGGTGGGGGGAAAATGTGAAAGTTCAGACAATAAAACTCAGAATATTTCTTTTGTCTTGCCAGGAAAGGCATGTGTCTCAACTTTTGAGAAGAGAATTCAAGCAGCTTACCTGAGTTACTAGATTTTAAAATGGTGATGAATGAGGTTAGTTGTGTTGGTCCCTCTATTTTAGTCTCCTAATGTTTTTACTCACATTGTAGGGTTATGCAGCTCAGAGGACATACAGGTGTCTGCCTCCTTTGACTATGATAGTCACTGCCAATCTTCCTGCTTCTGGTCTATTCCAGAAGACTTAAGGTGGCCCATGAACACCTAATTTTGTATATTCCTTTTTAATATATAAGATCTTGATCACTCAGCTGCTGGCAATACAATCTCCTGCTCCCTGCAGACTTCTAGTTGCTAGGATCTTTGTGTATTAAGTGTCTGTCTTTTCACCCTGGCTGGCTGGGTGCCAAATGGCTGAGACTTCAAGCAAATAAGATTATTTTACAATGACTCTTTTGTTTTTAGAGCTTAGAAGGGTTTCTTTATATGTTAACTGAAGGTCTAAACAGTTTTCTTAGTTTGTGACAGCTGCTTTTCCCCTGGCAGGAACAGAATTTTGACTTTGCTTGTAGTGCTCTTCAAATATTGTGGTTAATGCCAAAGACTTCAATTTCTCTGTAAAAGGCAGGAAGCCATAATTTCCTTGCTGTAAGCAATATATTTTTAATATGGTATTCTGTATGAAAATATCCTGTGAACCAGAAGCTTCAAGGAGCTGATTCACCTTTTTTTCCTCAGTGTAAATTTCTTCTCTGCATCATTTATAAGTTAACCATTCTGATTTTAAGTAAGAAAAAAACTCCCATTATTTTATGGCCTTGTTTAAGCGATTATTAGGAAGACGGCTATAAAAGAAGAAAAAAGAAGCTTTCTTAAAGAGTTCTAGCATCACTTGTGGAACACAGTTCTGCAGCTGAAAATTGTAACACTGGTCAAAGAATGAAAAGTGCATTAAAAAGACTTTTTAAAAGTGGAGTTTGCAGGAAGGCAGGAGCCAACACTTGAAGTTAAATATTCAGAGACATGATTAAGTTAATATCTTTTCAAAAAAGCATTTACAATTTTTTTAGCAGCAGGAGAACTTCCATCTCATCAAAAACAATAGGGAGGAACCTACTTAAAGTCCAAAATCAGACGGGCAGAGCCATGAGAAAATTCTAGTCCCTTGTTGTGCCTGAGAACAATACTGTCAAATATCTTCTCTGTTGTAGGAGAAGAGGTGAAAATTAATGAGTGTGAAATTCCGTACTGGAACAATTTAATACTTAAGTAGGGCATTACGGAAGTGGATATTTGAACAGCCAAACCCATGCAGGAGTTTAGGGTTGACAGTGTTCATTTCATGTGTTAGATATATGATTTCCATTACGGAAGTGGATATTTGAACAGCCAAACCCATGCAGGAGTTTAGGGTTGACAGTGTTCATTTCATGTGTTAGATATATGATTTCTAAGATGCACGTCCCAGACACATTAAACTCTAAGACAACTTTTGTCTTGATGTTTAAAAATATTCTTGAGGCAGATAGGTCTGACTGAAATTAAACTGTCAAATAATCTGTCAGTACTAGCTGGATGGGGGTGGACATGTATTCACCCACACTGAGATGCAAATACTTCCCTTGTGAAATGTGGCAGCTATTTAGGAGCTCTACACAACCGTCCAGGATAAAAAAAGGGGAAGTATTTATCCAGTTGAACTTAAAATTGGAATTTTAGATAATCTGAAATGGAAGTCAAAGGAATGTGACTTGCAGAAAGGAACATTAAACTGCAGGAATGTACCTTACATAGTTTTCTTACTTTGAACTGAAAGTTGGGGGTTTTTTCATGTCTTCCAGGAGAGTTGTAGGTATAGACTTCGAAAGACCCAAAAAGATTTCTTCCTATTTCAAGTCAGAATCAGCTCTGTCTGCACCCTTCTTTGTCTAACCTGTTCTGGGAACATTCAGTGATGGACATATCACAAGCTCCCTCGAAAAGTCATTGCTGGCGTTTAAACTATCCTTTTTTCTTAATATTGAACTTTAATTCCCTTTATATACACATTCCTGTCTATCTAGAGGCAGAAGTAAAGACTGTCAAAGTCAGCTTCTGTCTATCTACTTTCACCTAGTCAGTGGTTAGCTCTTTAAATCTTGCCTTTTATAGCACATTCTGCAATTTTTTTTTTGCTGCTGTCTTTGGACAAACAAACTAGACTGTTAGATTTGAGGTCTTGTCAATACCAGAGTGTCAGAATAATTTCAAATACCTATTGTATTAAATACCTCTTTTGATGTCCTGAGACTGAAAGAAAAAGATGTTCTGAGAAGTGTCCCAAGAAATCTGTTAGCCTTCTCCAATTTATCCTGACAGTGAGTGTTGTTGCAGAATATGACATTATGGCAATTTGTTCTAATACTTTCTTGTATTAAAAAGCCATAGGAGTTGTCTGAATTAACTCCTTTTTCAGTAGTGTCTCTATCAGAAACAAAAATCCTAGAACGTGGAAATAGCACAGCCATATTTGTTTTTCAGTAAGCACTTGTTTTAGATACTTAAATTAAGCAAAAAAAGAAGTTAGACCAGCAAATTAATTGTTGTGCAATCTAATTCTACATAGCCTCAGCTGCTAGAAATTGGAACTTGAAGTTTCTTTGTCTGCTAGGCAGATGAATCAATAGAAAATCAGATTTCATTTTTTAGTGCTGATGCATATAAAAAATGATCAAATCCTGACATGCCTTTAGAAATTAAACAGTTTAATCCCCTGCTGCCATGTATGGGAGAATATGTCTTTCAGTTCCTTAATTATTCTGTCAGTCCTCCCTGAATCCTTTTGCCAATGGCCTAGTTTTTTGAATTCTAAATGCTAGGTATGAGAAGACTTCCAGTTGCGGTTATGTCACTGCCAAAAGCAGAGTTAGTCAATCCATATGCTTTTAACAGTCCCCAGTTTAAAACTATTTTGATATTCCCCAGGCAAAAACTATTCACTAGTAGTACATGTTCATCTAATGATCTACTACACTGGCTAAATTTCGTTGTTGCTTTTCAGAATAGAGTCCCTTTTACATCAGAGGAATTTGTATTCCATGTTTCCACATGTCTGAAATAACATTTTGCAAAGTCTGAATCTATGTTGCTGTTAAGCTATGCTTGTGCATTTTCCTCATTACATAACCAAGTTATCTAGCTTTTCCATAAGCCAAGGTAGTTAAATAGTAATACTGTCCTTCATGTTTTCACTTGATCTATTACTTTGAGGAGCCTACAGCTCTATGTCCCTTTATCAAGAGCAGCAAATTAGTTTTCTCCGTCTTGATTACTCCAGAACCCAGCCATTGACTTTTCATCTATTTTAGTTGTGCTTTTGGACTTGACAATATGTGTGCAGCTTTTGTGAGTCCTCTTTAGCATCCATATCAACTGATGTTAGAGTACAAAGTGTTTAATCATTAATATTCAATAATATCTTTTCTCCAAATGGGAAAGTGATTGATAAATATTTGTGGGTGGTAGAATTGTTAAAGTTTTTTTTTGTTTCTAAAGTATTAGCAAAACATTTAATGTGCTTTAGGTATGCTGACAGTGATATTTCCACATTACTTTGGGCTTCTGCCTTGGTTTTCTACAACTCTTAAATTTCTATGTATGTCTGTTGCTATCAAGTTTCTGTTTTGAACATTATAATTCTATATGTATGGGGGACATACTTTAAAGCTCCTTTTGCAAGTTGGCAATTTCTGTGTTTAATGCAGTTATTTGTTTTGAAAGCAATAAAAACATGAAAATTAATTATTTAAGGTTTATTCATATACTTATCTTTAGATTGTTGTCTTCATTTTGTGTGTTTCTAGATTCACGGAAGGCTTAGATATGTTGAATCTTTATGCCTCTCTGTGCTGTGTGTTCCTGCAATGAATACATGCGATTAAAGGAAGCGCTGGATGCAGATGGTCCCATTACAGGGACAGAAACTTTGTTGTGATCTGCTTGTGATCCCATTCTCCATTCTGTGGTTTCCATTCCTTTACTGACTGTGTCCTAGTATTATCATTAGGAGTGCACTCAGAAAGTTGTACAGTCCACCTTTGAAACTTTAGGTAGGAAGGCCTGGAACCCAAATGGCCTCTTCCTGAGTGATTCACTCTCTAGAAGCCTATATATAGCTCTTGTATTATTATATAAAAGCTGCCATTTTTTGTCATGTTAAAAAAAGAAAAAAAAATCATGTTGTTTTCCTATCCCTAAGCAGGTGTTTGGCAAGGAAAATCCTTTTGGGCGTTGTAGACAATGAAACCCAAACTTCCTATGACGTGGCTTACTCAGAGCTACAAAACAAGGCTAAATTTGTATAAAACAATAATTTACAGGCACTTTTGTCCTAATATTTTTTACTAGCTCTTCTGGACAGCTTCCTCTTAGTATTTTGGAATGGGGAATTAGTGCATATGACATGGCATTATGAGTTCTTTATTCCAAATTCGTCATCTGATGCTCAATACAGACCTGGTTCTAGGTATGTGTACTCATGCTAAACTGGTGTCCAACATGAGTGCCCGCAGCCTTTTCTTCTGCTAGAACTCCCTCCTGATTATATTCCTTGGAAAATTAGGGAGCCCAGCAATCCTGTTACTTGGTGGTGTCATTTCATCCTTTATTAATAAGGATCCTAGTTAGTAATAAAATGGAAGTAAAACTGACAACTGACTAAAGAGCAAACTAATTATTAGTACTAAAACCAGAACCAATATGATTGTTAAAATTTCATGTTTCTATCAAATCCAGTATGAGAGAGCCCTTTACAAGTATTTTTCAAATGACTCTTAGTGTATTTCCTAATACTCTAAGAACATAGAATAATTGTTGGGAGTGGATGAAAGAGTAATTTTTTTCTCTTAATATTTTACTTAAAATGTGAGGGAATTCTGCTTTTCCAGGAGTAAACTATATACTTGAGAATACCTTATTTAAAATAGTACTCTTGATCAGAGATGTTGTTTTCTGTTTCTGTGCACAACAAAAATTATTTTCCAGCAGTTATGTAGACTGGCATCTATCTTGAAGGAAATTATTTTGAAAGTAGAGCAGAGGTGTAAGGAAGTGAGAGTGATCTGTAGGTCTCTTACCTTTATTAATCCTTCTAGATCTCTTACCTCAAAACCAGAAGCTTTGACTGCATGTAAGCAGTTTGTGTTGTGCAGTCTGTAAAAAGATCAAAGACACTTGTTCTACATCTGTGTAGTCTATTGAGTGAGGAACGTGACCAGTCACTGTGTCTCCTGAATTGATGTAGTGCATCAATGATCCTGAAATGCATCTGGTTGTACACTTTCACAGAAGTGGGGTGTTTGGGGCTTTGTTTGATTTGGTTTTTTTATTAATAGTGTATGGAATTGGCTCTTGAATTTGTTTCCTTTCATCTTAAATTAGGGATCTGTTTTCCCAGACATAGTATATGGCATAGAACTAGTAAGACTACAGCTTCAGAAGCAGTCAATACTTGTAAGCAAGGGGCTCTTTAGATGTTTTTATGTTAAAGGAAGTAGAAAAAAAGCTTGATTTTGTTAGTGATTCATCATCCTTTTTCTGCCTGTTTGCTGAAGGGCATGAAAGTTTCTGTTCCATTTCTCAACCTCCTTGGTGAGAAATGCAATCTGTTCATGAAGTATCTACATAAATGGATGCCTGTCAACAATCTGGCACTTGTTGTCACGTTCTTCTCCTAAACATTTCACAGGAAGCTCCATAATTCTGCACTGGGGTGGACAGTGTTGAGCTGCACAGAGAACATGTACAGGAACTGTGGGAGACTTTCTGCTGAGATCCCCCTGTTGTCTTAGAGAAATGGGGCATTAATGGATCAGTGTAGATCTCAAACTCTCAGCATGAAACAATCAAGAAGACAGAAACTGTTAGTGCTCTCCCTCAGTGCTTCTTCCTGTGAAAATTTTCAGGGAAATAATGCAGCATATGCAGATGTGGCAGATGTGATAATATTTTTGCCACCAACAGGATGCAAAGACCAGCTAATGTTCTGACTCTCATTGTGATTTAATTATTATCTTTCTAAATGTTTCTGTTAAATTAACCTCTTAATCTACATTATAGATCAGTCAGCTATACAAGTGTGCTTTGATTTGCATGGCACATTAACTTTTGAAATTTTTATGTGACAAAATTATTTCAAGTGTTTTCTCAGTTTCTGAGTTGCTGAACTTAGTCTTTCTTTACAGCTTCTTGACTCTGCATCATCTTCATTCCATTGGAAGCTGTAATAGAATATTCACAAAATGCTGAAGAAATAATAGTAAAAAGATTGTCTTAGAGAAGTTACATTATATTTGAAAGACAAAGGGTCTTTTAAATTAAGGTAATCTTTGCACGGTATTAAGGAAAATCAACTTCCAACACATAATCAACATATTTTTGGTAACCCATTGCATGTAGTAATTCAGAGTAAAGTACTTCCATAGAATGTGCAATGAAAAATAAATCCAGTATTTTTAATGGAAATGGAGATAGCTGTATTGGTGTCATGTGACAGAACAAATAGAGTTACACTAATTATGCTAAAGCTCTCTTTGTTTGAGAGAAAAGTGTTATTATTTTAGATTTTTCATATTTAATTGCTGTGGTGGATTGACCCCAGCCAGAAGCCACTTGCCAGACTCAGTTCAGGAACAGGGAGAGAAGACTCACAGCTGCTTGCCCTGAACTGGGAGTTCTTAAGTCTGTATGGAGGTAGCATGAGTAATGTGGTATATACTCAGTATTTTTGGCAGCGAGCAATTTGAGTGACAAAAGGCAAACTGACATACACTGGTAGGAAGCATAGGTAGCAAGAGAACCTGTTTGTTTAAAGAAATACGAAGGAAACAACTCCTGCTCTGAATGGCCACAGGAAACAACCTGTATTGAAAAAGCCTGATGAATAGGTTGTTCAGAGTTAAGGCTCTCTCCAAAATAGCCATATTTCTATCTTTCACCATGGCCTTTTTTTTTTTTCTTTTTCATGGATAGTACTGTGAAGGAGCTCAGCTGTGTTTTAACTCTGTGGATCTTCATTGTTCCACAGCCAGTCCAAGTCAGTGTGTGTGGGCAACATACTCTGTTCCTGATTTGGGAGAGATGAAGGAATCTATTTTCTGCAGCAGATCACCGCTGCAAACAGAATTAGTGAAATATTTGTATGTACGTATTTGTTATCTAAAACATTGTTTACGTCATAAAGCAGTCAATAAGAAGTTTGCTGCTTTCTGATGGCCCATTTGGAAACTGCTTACTAACTTCTATTCTTCAGGCATCAAGTCCTTTATAGAACATGTACGTACATAAAGCATTGTAGTAAAAATGTAAAAGGAATAATGAATAGTGTAAATAAGGACTAACACTGCCCACATGAAAGCGTTAAGAAGATTAACCGATGTTAGGAATGTACCAAATGGTGATAGTTCTCTGAGGTTATATCTAAAAATGTATCTATAAATAAACCGAAATGAGAATAAAGGCTCAAGCATTGGCCCAAAATCACATAACTTCTCAGTTGTTTACCTGCATGCTTCCTGATACATTTTGAACTGTGCCAAATCACATTCTTTCAGATGATGCCCAGGCAGTTTGGGTCCTAGCATGTGTAAGAGACTGTTTAAAATAAGGAGTGGGAATGTCATCTCCCTGCTTCTGGGGAAAGAGGTCATCTATGTGGCAGTGAGCCATTTCTGTGCCACTTAGCTGCGGATCCAGAGAGTGGTTCCTGGCTGGTGTAGTCGGTATATCCTTAGTAACTTGTCTGTTTCACTTAGCAGTTAGATTGAAAGCAAACTTTCTAATACTTTTTTAGGAATACAAAGGCAAAAATGGAGCAAAGACCTATATTGCTGTTCCCATTCACCACTTTAACCCTTGTAAATCTGGCTCTTGGCTGCTGTCCTCAAGGGTCATGAGACAATCAAGGTCTTTCCCGTGCCTCTCTTCTAAGTGTATCTTCCTTGCTCTGGTCATCTCTTCCTCACCTTTCAAGATTTCTTCAGTTGCCCCTTTGCTTTTCTGAATCAAGATATTTGTTCATCTATCATTTGTCTTTTTCTGAACCTGTGACAAATGGGCTTGACCTCACCCTGTCTTGGGTAGTACAGCAACATAGGTAGCATCAAGTTGGTCAGTACTATTCCTTGTATTTTCTGACCCTTTTCCTTCCTGTATAACTGAAGACTGATTGCCTGGGAAAAATAAAAAAGAAGGAAAGAAAGGAAAGGAAATAGTTTATCCTTGCCGTTTGTCTCCCTGGCAAGTGCAAATGCAGTTACTGGAAAGGTCTAGGGTGAGTCACCATTTCTGAGATGGCTTAAGCACAGAATGTGACATCCTGGATTGAGGTGGAGATGCCACCACTGCTGGAGCAAGCTCCACCTCCTGTTTGTACTCTGATGTTGCTACATATAGTCTATATAGCCATAGTGTAAACTTCTATTTAAACTCCAAAGTTTTGTTATTTTGTAGTAACTGTAGTGGTGTATATGTGAAGGAAGTCTTTAAGTTCTAAGGGATGTTTCTTACAACAAAACCATGAAATCTTGTGGTATTTTCTTTATGCATAAGACTAATATTTTCATGAGAGCTTTGTGCTTGGTAAATAGAACCTTTTAAAAATCTCTTGAGTTTTGCAAGTGAGTTAATAATGATTGCCACAACTAAGTGAAAATTTAGGCAGTCCTCTTGATGCTTTTCCTGTCATAATTTTGCTGTGTTCTGACCTCTGTAGACAAAGGAAATACTGGCTTCTAAAAATAAAATACACTGTTATTTTAAGAATATAAAAGAAAAATGTTTCAGTTTGGTTAATGTGATTGTTTCAAAAGTTTTGCACATTTATATCTTTGTAGCAAAACAGTTGTATTGATGTAAGACTATCTGTCTACTTATGTATTTATGCACCTGTTAGGGTCAGGTCAGCAGTCTTGCTTAGGTTAGGTCAAGGTTACTTGTGTTTTAGCAAGTTAAGTTAACAAACATTCAGTGTGACTCAGCTTCTCCACATGCTGTGAAGGCATTGTTTAGCCCACAGTCCTTATGTGTGCTGGATCAATATCTTTGTGCTGTAAAAGACTTCCAGGTTTTATCAAGGTTCTTGTTGCAGGTGCTATTACAGTAATCACTAAGGGCTTCTAAAAATCTAACTAATTTAGAAGAAAAAAAGAGTCATCACTGAAAGAGGCAAATTTAATTTTAAGGAAAAGTTCAATGATGACTGAAAAAATTAAAAAAACACCTCTCATGACTTCCTAGAATAAAGCATCAGAAACTAACCCTTAGAAGATGTGCAAAATTGTAGCAACATACAAAAAGATAGAAACAGGAAGATGACTTTTTCTTTCTTTTTCACTCTTAGCAATGAGAATCTGTCTACCTGTATGTTAAAATTTTATTGTGTTGAAAGAAGTATTTTTGCAAAATTATCCCAGCAACAGACTTTTTTGACTATTGGACTACATTACTAATTGCAGTGAAACCATCATTATTGTTTGGAGTAGATATGCTTTCCAGTTCTTCAAAGTTAAGTTCTTCGTGTAGAAGAAATTTATTTGTCATCTGGTTTTCATTTGACATATCTACTATGCTAATCTTCCAAATACATAATTATTAAACCAAATTGGTGAAGAGTTGTTCCACCTTAGATGGTCTTATCTTTCAAGTTAATTTCCATTCCAAATTGTGGTTTACCAGAAACGAAGGAGGATGAGTAGGTTGTCCATTCAGATAACTGTGTATATGATTTTTTTATTATTAATTAATTTTTGAAAGCTTCACCATTCAATTTGGAAATACATTACCATTTAGATATATCAGGTCTTGTAAAGTTCCATTCTCTAATAATAAAACCGTTTGACTGTCACAGTAAATAGACCTTTAAATTTAACTAATCTTTTCTTTTGTCAGCTTCTCTTTGATCCTTGCTTAGAGAACCAATTGTTAATAACAGCACAGTTATGGATGTACATAGTTCAGCTTGTATTTGCATGTGGAGGGACCAATGACATTGAAATTATTGACTGATGCAATGGATAGTGGATTAAATGAATTATTGAATACTTAAAATTAGAAGTTCTAGTCATTGAAATTTGAGTCTGCAATTTTTTTTGTAGTATCACTTGGAGGATTTTTAAATGAAAATCCACAATTTGCATAATCACTTGGCTTCTATACGGTTATTGGTGAAATATTTTGGTGGATTTTCTTGAGATGTTTACAGTCGCTAAGGGTAAAAACACTTCAATACTTGCTTCTGTTTTGTATTTGCTGAGGAAAGATTAGTGCTGAGGCTCCTTTTACCCTGTGTTTGATGGACGATCCGCTGACAAAGTGCTCACAATCTGGGCAATAACAAATTATTACTTGAGATGCTGATCAGCAGTCTTTTTCATCTGAAAAAGTAATTTTATTTTTTATTTCTTTAAAGTCTTATGGGTAGATAATCATGATATATTATTTTTAGAAAATGAAAGAAGCACACAATTTCAGTGTGCTTATTACAGGTGACTTCAAATGCTAGTAGCTCTTCCTCTTTTTTACCATAAAAGCTGCTACAATATCATATAAGACATGTTCTATATGAATGTTTAGACAGCATTTTTTTCATGCTCAGTGTTTGGAATAAAAGTCTGTTATACTTTTCCCAAATAATATGCTTTTATTGTGGTTGTATTACAGTACATATAAAGAAAAATTTTTGGCATAATACGAGACAAACATTATTGAGAAGGCAAGAGTGGGAATACTGAAAACTAACATTTAGGTTTTTGTTGTTGAAATTCTTAGAAGAAAATTTGAGGGTAATCAAACCTGTTGACATGCATTTTATTTCTTGTGGAGATGTAATTGATTAAAGTAGTACTAAAGTAGTATTCACAGTTTGTGAATGATCGCTGCATCTACATTCAGTAACTATTAATAGCTTAAAAGCTAATAATTTAAATCACTACTATCCAATAGTAAATGGGTTGTATTCAGAATACATTTGTAATCACTCTAAGCAACAGTAATGACTACTCTCTTCTTGACGGAATGTTTAATTTTTCACCTTAAAGTGGACAAGTAAAGAAATAACTTGCAGCTTGATCCAGAAACAACATCTTGCTAGATACCAGATAGCTAGACAGCAGTCCCCATCTGCTATCCCTGAATGCTGATTTTTAAATGGAGATAATATCTAAATTACAAGTTTTCCTCATCAGGCTGGCTGAAATGATTTTGACTGTACTGTGACATAAGTACTTGTCTACATGAATGCTATTTTCCACTAAAAACTTTACCCTGCAAACTTACACCTGTCTGCTTTATAAATGCAGCTCTGTAGGACACAGAAACTGGATCTTCCTTGAAGTGTGGTAAATAATCAGTTTACTTACTGCCAGAATTTTGTTTCTTCATAGGAGCAAATAATTTTTTTTTTTAAATGTAGCTGTCAATATGAGGAAAACCAGTGTATTGTATTTACATTTCTGCAGAAAAGTATGTTGCAGATTAGACAATAGTTTGTTTTAGGACTAGTGGTTGTTTATATGTGGTATAACTGGTGTAGCAGTTTTCTGCCAGTGTCCTCTAATATCCCTCTGGTACATTACAGGCTGCTTGCCAGTAATACAGAGTTGGGGAACAACACCGGGCTTCCACTGTAAGACTATTGCAGTGATATAAACATAATAACAAATGGGATCTACATGGGAAGGCTCGACAATAACAGCTGGTCTTGTAGAAAATAGAATACTTGTTCATTTTCGTAGGATAGTTTGTTTTAACTAAAAAAACCCAAAACTATTGTATCAACTCCTTTGATTTTGTAAATTAGTGAACAGAACTTGTGGATGTATGATACAGACCATCCTTTGTAAGATAATAACAGTTTATTGAGAACTCTCATGCCAAGTTTAGCACTTTTTTTGGTCTAATATCACTCTGAATAGCCACATGCAAGATTTAACTTTGCTTGTGGACAGACAGACTTACAGTAGGTAATAAATAAGTAAATAAATAAGATAAAAATTAGCAATACACATTTAGCCATACTGTTGATCAAAACTGTCCCCATTTGTACTAGATAGTAAATTTTTCATGTCATGTGACATTATCTACTTTATTCTTCAATCCAGCACAGAAAGATCAGCTGTCAAGTTCCTGACATTTATATAATATGTTCTTTTAAAAACCTTTAAAAAAACCTCTCCTATAGTAGATAGTCTCTTAAGACAAAGGATAAGAATTTAAAAAAAATTCTTAGCCTTGCAAAGCTTTCTTTGTCTTCAGTCCAATTCTCTGTATTTTATCCCTTCTTTATTTCAGATCTGCTAATCCATAATGTTCCATGCAGAGGAGAAATGGATTATTCTGTTCCTATTGGCACCAGTCTTTAAGTACATACGAGACTGTAATTGTTTATGCTCGTGTCTCAGACGTGAAATGCCTCTAGGCTAAAGACCCTTCATTTTTATGGAGGATTTGCCTAATATGATGTATCTTCCTAATGGTCTTACACATCTCTAATGAATTGACCTTAAGTAGCAAAGTTGAAAGTACAAATGTGGAAAATAGAAATAAAGCCTTAAAGGGATTCACATTGCATGTTGGATAGTCTCTTCAATAGTAATTGCATTCCTTCTTATTTGTATTTTCATATGATATTTTTTCCTAAGTGATTTTATTAAAAAAATTATATCAGCTTTTCCAAACTCTAGTGTCTATAGCGAGCCGAATGTTCAACTTCCTTCAGTTGCACTGAGCCTTTCCTTCTTAGACCAAGTGTACTGTCTAGTATTTCTTCTCTCTACACTGGAAGTGTTGTGGGTAACCCAAAATGTTACTGTATTCCATATCTATATGTGCCCAAAAATTGTTACTGACTCTTTAGGATCTGGCAGCCAGAAAAGAGAACCAAGGAGGGTGGGTCACTCAAAAACTGTTTTGGATTGAACTTTGCAAAGCCAGCCGGTCCCTGATGCCCGGCCACCCCACGTCAGTGCTGACAGGCCGGTTTCTGTTCTCAGTACAACACACCCACAGTTCGGAGAACATCAGCACCGACATCGTCGGAGTCTGGTCGGCAGCGGTGCCGACCCCACACGTGCCGGCACTTCTCATCTGCCGCTAGAACCGCTCCATGAGCTCCTGCCTTCCTGAGGGTTCGCTGCCATCCCTTCCCTTTGTCTCCCAGACCGCGCCATTGCCTGCAAAGGCGCCATCTCGGGGGCAGGGTCTGACGCCATTTTCCCTCTTTCTCCCCACAGCGGTCGCCCATGGCGGGCACCATCTTGAAAATGGTATTTCCGCCATTTCGGGGCTCTCTTTGTTCTGGGGGAGTTAATGATATTAAGCAATTTTCTATCTAATGGTTATTTACTGTTATTTTTTGCCTGTTTCAGTTGTTAGTAGACTTATTTTTCCACTTATATCTACTTGTACTTTGTTTCTCCTTATTGGTGGAAAGGAATTGGTTAAAACAAAGGGGTAGAACTCATTTTAGAGTGTTTCCCTTTAAATTTTCTTAAACCAAAACAGGAGGGTATCTAATAAATAACATCAAGACTGGGGATAGACTTGAGATGATTTAGAAATTTTGCTAAATTTTAAATCTGGAACCTAGAATTGCTGCTAAGTGATTGTGTTAGAAAGCTGATATTTTTATTTCTAAAAAGGAGGAGGTGGGACACATTTGAAATACACAGCTAAGGTGTGGCGGTTAAGCAAGTTATTATGCTGTAAAGGTCATTTATCCTTTTTCACTTGAAAATTAATGCACCTTTGACTGAACCACACTGAAAGGCCATTAAAGTGATTCATTTTACTTCACACTTGGAGTAGGCAAACAAGGTGTTTATGGACAGCTGCAATGTCTTAAAGGCTACTAATGACTTGTTAAGCAGGCAGAAATACATCCTGTTTCTGAACCCCGTGTAAGCCAGTCTTCCACTCCTGATTCTTCCAGATGTCCTGCATTACCTCATTATGGCAATTATAATGACCATTTAACTCCACTTTAAGCAGCTACTATACTGAAAAAAGGCCTTTTATCAGTATTGGGGAATTTAGCTCCAAAGCCATAGTTTCCCTGTTTTCTCTTGTGTTTAGCAAAACTGAATGCTATTTATGGTGGTGTAGTACCAAGCATCGTGGCTGCTTTTTGTTTACTTTGGTCTGTGCACATTAGCATTATTGTAGTCAGGAATAAGCTTAGCTGAGAGAATTTTTGTCACTGTTGCAACAGTTGGTCCTTATAAAATGTTTGAAGAATCGCCCCATCAAAATGACTGTTTTGATGTGAGAGTAGTGTATCTAGGGAAAACTAATTCAAACAGAAGATATTTCCCGTGTGTAATTTATCAAAAAATGCTGTGATTGAATTTACTTTTTTCTACAGAATATAATAAATTATACCTCACAATACACATATTTCTACGTACATACATAGTATGTGAAATATTGCAAATACTTTCTTTCGGTAGAAAAAGGAGAGCTATTTGAAAAGAGCAAATGGAATGGGAATATAAAGAGAGAGCAAACGATTTAAATCATGATGAGTTTAGAGGGAAATGCCTGTGGTATTTCTGAAATCCAGTGAAATGAGAAAAATCTTGCAGTTTTTGAAAAGGATCAGAAGTTCCCGTTTTGAAGAATAATATTTCACTGCCTCTATAAAAGAAAATTCTCAGGAATGCACTTATACACTGTGTTGGTGTATAACCTCAAAACACACCAGTTTATTACTCCAGCTATAATTGTCATTGTGTTTTTTTCATTGCATGTTGCTAAAACATGGAATAGTTCATTGATACAAAGTTGAGTGGATTCTTTTGTAACAGAGAAAGGGTTTCTTGGTTGTGTTTTCAGAACGAAGTCTTAGTTCTTTAGGGTGGGAGCATGAAAAAAAATGCTAATTTTTGTGCTGCAGAAGACAGAAAGAAGAAGGAAGAAAGTTACCTAGATAATAATCCAGTTTATAACCTCAGAGTTTTTAAAAACCTTTTTAGTTTAAACAGGATTTAATCTGATGCTGGAGCTCCAATTTCTCTGCATTGACACAAATGATTATGATTAAATATTGAAACATTGTTTTGAAACATTGTTTTATGTACAGCCTGGTAACTTCAGTCTCAAAAAATAGATATTTCATGTTGAGTTATCATTTAGGCGTTGCGTCTTAGGCAGAGCTGAAGTATATTTCTTTTGGCCTCAAAGTGTCTTTTGAGCAGACATCTGGGGAGAGATCATAGAATCATGGTAATAGAGACTAGAAGGGCACTCCAAAGGACATCTAGTCCAAACACCTGCTCCGGGTCTAATTAACATCTTACTCAGGAACATGTGTGAGAAAAAGTTACCAGCAGGGGCTGAGGAATACATTTACTTCTGTCTCATTTCCTAGTGGATACTGCATTGTTCACGGGAAGAGAAAGGCAAATGAGCTTACTTGCTTGGGGGAAAAAACATTTTCAGAATAAAGTGATAGATATTTTCATAAATGAAAAAGATATATCCTATTTGGTACCAGTCTGAGAAGTGGTCGAGTCTGCTTTCAAAATTTCATTATTGTGTTTCACAGTTTTGTATTTTGCAGTTATGTGTTTTATAGCATAGTAAATTCTCATGGGTTTGTGTTTGCAGTTTCCTGAATGTGGTTTCTATGGAATGTACGACAAAATCTTGCTCTTCCGCCATGATCCTACCTCTGAAAACATTCTCCAGTTGGTGAAATCAGCTGCAGATATCCAAGAGGGAGACCTAGTTGAAGTTGTCTTATCAGGTAACTAAAAACCAATGAAAATTACTGTCATTCTTTTGCAAATGAAAATATCCAGAATAGTTTTCTCTGAGTTAGATTTTGACCCAGCATAGGTGAGAGTCCATACAACCAAAACTGCCTTTGTCTTGATTCCTTTCTCAGATGTATATAGGCATATTACGCCTTTTACTTTTTTTTTCTGTTGCACTGTATATTTTTTAACAACCTCTTTCATCCGTATTACTAGTTAAGCAACAGGTTAATGTTAATAAGCTTTTTGCTTTATATGGAGTGCCATGAAAATGTCCACTGGAAATAGAATAACTGCTTTTTCAAAGCCCTGCATAATTATGCCTGCCAAGACTGCTCTGACTCTCACATTATTTATTTTTTTAAATTATGAGAGGAAAGGGAGAGCACAATTATGTGACTCAAATGTAGAAGAAGTCTGAGGATGTCATTAGGTGACAATAGGACTTGTCAAAAGCTTTGATGTAAGAAGATATGAGCTATGTGACTAGGAATGGTGCAAAGTTTAAATGGGTGTGCAGTAGCATACTGGAACTGTAAAGATGTAAGGGTGTTATTTGACAGGTAAAACCTGGAAGATGTCTGAAGGGCTGTATTTTTGCAGTTGGAACACGTAGTTAGAGCATCTGGAAAGACACTTAAAAATACAAAGATATGTATGCCATATGAAAGTAAAAATTGCAACTGTAGAAGAGTGTAGGATTAATGAAGAGAAAGGCCAAGTCCTAATGGATGCTGAAAACAGTGGAAGAAAGAGTTAGGTCACATAATCTAAGCCAACTGAGCTTTTGAACATAGTTTTCTTGTATAGGACCCCATTCCATACTCTTTGATTAGAATAGGAGAAAGTGAAATAAGGAATAATGCATGGCATTCCTTTAAGTCATCATTCATTGTTTCCAGATCAGGAAACAAGTTTTTCACTTTAAAAAAGATACCAGTAATCTGAATTTATATTTCCCACAGAAAATAATCACTCCACATCAGTAACTGGGATGCAGTGAAAAAAGTTAACAAGGACTTTAGTGCTTTGTTTGGTATATTGTTTATGCTTTTGAAGTGTAGATCACTTACGTTCTAGTTTGCCAGAATTAGGCAAGTAGCTGTTTAAATCTTTAGGAGCAAAGGACAGCAAATGAAACTTCTAATGTATCGTGGCCTGACTCATGGCAGTATTACAAATGAAAACCTTCAGTTAGATGTCTCAAATTATACAAGAAATTAAACACATTTCCTTAATAAACACTTGAAAGCATTAATGTCCTCCCCCAAATGAGCTTAAACTAAATGCAGCGATTCATTTTCACAGACAATTCCTGTGTCATCTAAAGGGGGGAAAGTATTCCCAGTTCTGCAACACTGAAGAAGAGAAAGAACTGTACAAACAGTCTGTAATGTTTAGGGAATTATTCAAACTAATGCAGGCAGTTTTTTATTGAAAAATATTCAGACATAGTTTAAAATTATTATGGATTTTTGCAATAGTGCCTATCAAAGTAGCTGTAGATGAGTTATCTTTTCTTTTTAATTAAAGGACAAAGTCTATCTAAATAAAGGGCCATAAAAAGTCTTTTTCGGGATGTTTAATAATATGCATTGAAAATTTATTTTGAAGGGATTAAAAAAACCTTCTGAAAACAGAAGAGATTGGCCTTTAGCACTACAGTGTATGATATTGACTGCTTGAGTGGTGGAAGGACAAATGAAATACAATATGTGTTCAGATGCATATGTTGAACTGATTGAAGTGTTTTATTTCTAGCCTTCACTACAGAGATCTAAACAATATACATTCTAAAGTTCTGTGAATTCAAGGTATATTATGGTAATTGTTTTTGAATGTCATGTCTGACTGAGGCAATAGAACACATTGTTACTGCTATGACTTTGCTGCTGAAAACTCCTTGTGCTTTGGGTCAGCATCCCCTGAGGCACTGATATCTGATGTCAAAAGCTGTACTGATCGACTGCATTCATTTTTTATTGCTCAGGTCAATATTGGTCAGAATAGAGAAAGCTGAACTGTCAGTCCTCGTATTCAGGGTTATACAATCAGTTCATATCCTAGTAGTATGCATTTTCTGTTTTTCACTGTAGTTTACTTAAAACTTTATTAAAAAGGCTGGACCACCCATGATTTTTTTTTTCTTGCTGCACTTATGTTCTTGGCAGTTTAAGGATTAGTAAACGTGATTGTTTTCTGGTTTAGAGCTTATATTACAAGTTCTTGAAAGAGCTGAAAACTGTCTACAGAAACTTAAAGGTGAGAGGTTTTGCTCACTGTAGCTGAAGCACCTTAGTCCGTTTTAGTGAAGAAAATTGTACCTGCAGATGTCATACAATATAACTGAAACAGTTTGTGTTAGAGCTAAAGATTTCTGGTGAAACACAAGGAATTTACTCAGCTCATATTGCAGCACCTACTGTGCTTTTGACATTGTTACTTGCATTTTGCACTGGTGCAATAGGCAGTAGTATTTTAATGGACTGCAAGAATCATGTAATGTGCTGAACAAATGCTGTGTGTCTGTCTGCTGACTCATCCAGAGGAGATAAGCACAGGCTGTTGCAGTCAGCCAGATGAATTGTGGTTCAGTGCCAATATAGATTCTGGCATTTCGGAACTGAAAGGTCGAGCATTATTGTAAGAGTGGAATTAACAGTGTATGTTGACTTACAGGTTTGGCCAGCTGCACATTAAAAGAGGAAATGGGAACTTTTATTATGATTGTAGTAGCCCTAATAAATAGGGGTTTACTTTTACTTATAGTATTTTCTTCCTTTTATTTTATGTTTTTTTAAAAAAGTATCTGTTTGAACACTTTATTTATGGGATTCTGATAGAGTTTTTATAGGAATATGAGAACACTTGAGAAATGTACTAGAACCAAAAATTGGTACGTTGAACACATTTGGTTTATTAGGCTGCACTGCTGGGCATTCATTGAACAGTATCACCAATACCCTTCTGGCGATAACATATAACCCACCATGTTTCTGTTTTCTTACCTGTGCATTTTCTATTTCATTTTTTTGTCAAAATATTGGAAAGTTCATCTTGACTTCAGATGCACAAAAGGGGAAATTCTTTACTACTTCTGTGGAAATCTCCACTAATGTGTTCATTGAATCCAACATCTACTTAGTTCTATTGCATTTCAGACTGAAAATGATCTGAATCTTCAGAGAAAGGGTTTTATCAAAGTATATTTGTAGGAAGGGTTCCTTTTATTAGAATACCATCAAAAATTAGTAGGCAGCCCAAAATCAGCAAGCAAGTTGCAGTCAGTTACAGTCAAGGATGGCTGTAAATGAGTTGTCAGTCATTCATAAACACTGAAAGGAAAAGAAACCAGAAGTTACATCTTTTTAGATGTCTCTCTAAAATGTAGTCTGTTTACTCAAGAAAAGGAAGCATATTTATGTAAAGTGAGTTTAAGCTGAAAAATGTTCTTCAGTCTTGATGTGATCAACTAGTATTTGCTGAAATCTTCAACTGGACCTCTGAAAAGTCAACTTTCATGTTCCACTCATAAAATAAAGGATGCAAACATGAATTACCAAAATAGCATAATGTAAAATTCACAATAAATTGGAACAGAATGGATTATTTTTGCTGTGATGATAAACTCTCTTCTTTAAGTTAACTCCTAGGTTTTTGGAGATCTTTAGTGTTGCTTTGACTAGCTTATAAAAATAATTTATTTCAACTGCAATTTGTTGATGCCAATCAATTGATATTAATGATAGGTGCTGTCTTTCATTCCCTTTCTTTGCAGAGAAGTTAAATAGTTAACAAGTTTTTACTTTTAAGTTGTTACATGAGATCTGGAACGTAGGTGAGTTAGCCCCTTTCTGAAATGAATGATGCGTTGAAGTTATTATTTTAAGCTGTCGGTAGATGCAATCGCCACCCTTCATCTGTGTATCTGTGACTTTTTTCAGAATAACTGTATTTGCCATTTTTCCCTTAAATGGAGGCACACACCCTATAGAACAAACTGACAGATGAGAATTGCTGTGATTCTGTACATCCGTATTCTCTTTTTGAGTTCTGTTTTTTGAGGACTTGAGGGAAACAATAACTTTAGATGTCTTTAGACTTCTCCAGCATAGTTTGTCCTCTTCTGTATCTTGTTCATGAAGTTTATTAAAAACTGCTGTGTAAATTTGCCAAGTCTCTTCATGGTATAGAGAAAAAAAAATTAAATTATATTTACAGTTCTAATACGGGTTTGTTTATAAAAATTCTACCTTGTTTTTCCTGGGCAAAGTTACATTGAGATGTAAGAGGTTTTTGTCTGCTGCTGGAAAGCAGACAATGAAACGTTAGCATCTTGTGCGAATTAGTGGAATGTACATCATCTGCTTGCTGTGAGCAGTTGTACTCAACTTGGCAGGATTCCTGAGGCAAGAAAGTCAAATAGCAGCTATTCTACGTTCCCTTGCTGAGCTGATGAGGGCAGGAATTGATCCACTGCTTTTGTTAAGAAGCTGTTTCTGTTACAATATCACATAAATGGTAGATCACCTTGTTGTTAGATGTGGACCTTTTATTTTGATTCAGTACAGTTTATACTGCCTATGATAAAATATACTGAGCTGAATAAAAGCTGTGGATAGCTATACAATTACAGTAAATGCCATCTATCAACACAACTGGATTGTAGTGTTAGTTCAACTTGAGATGAAACACTATGATGTTATATCTCTGAACATAATTTTATAGTACTTACATAGTTGGTCACAGTTTGTGATTTTGCTTTGTTGTGATTGAAGAGCATCCTTCTCTTGGTGCCTTCATGGCTATGTTAACATGCTGTTTTTTGGTGTCTTGAGAAATACAAATACCATTATTCTGTCTAAGATGATATCTTTAACAGTTATTCTACCTCTATGTCCTTTCAATTTTCTCTAGCTGTCATTCTTCTTATTTCTGTAGAGGTAAGCCTCGTTCGTGATTAGATTGAAGTTGTTTGATTTTGTATCCCTCATTGTTCATTAGTCTAACATTGTTCTTGGCTCATGAATGTCAGATAGATGACTGTGTTTGAAGTTCTCAGGACTAAAAGATTCTTTCCTTCTTTGTTCATGTTAGCCTCATTGTCTCTTCTTCCATATGTAACTGTGTTAATTGTTACTTTCTGGACAGTGCCTATATATGAGAGGTCACTGTTCCACTGCAACCTAACAGATCAAACATCCAACCTTACACATCTTTAATTGTCTGATTTTTTGAGAGAATACATTTGCAGTTTGTGTGCTCTTTAATGAAATTGTCGGTTCATTTAAGATTTTTCACTTGGTTTTCCAGATTTAATACAAATACTTTCAGTCCAAATGCCCATAAGGAAACTATGCTTTCATGAGAGCACAGGGTAAATGCTCAAATGGATAAATAACTGTTTATGAATTAGGAAACAAAGGGTAGGAGTGCATGCTGTTTTCACAGTGGAAGCAGGTTACCAGCAAGGTACTTAAGTCTCTGCTGTCAAATACATTAATGAATGATCTGGAAAGCATTACTAGTAAAGTGTCAGGTGTAGCAACAAAACAGAAAATGGCTTGTAGTGTCACTGCCTGTGTGTCCACTACCTTTGTCACCTTCTCTGCTTCGGAGAAAGCAAAGATGTTGCTTTGAGAACTCCTCTTTCAATGACAGGATTCCAGGCTTAGTAGATTTTTGTACGATCCAGTAATTCTCATGCTTTTGTATTCCTATCACATGATTTCACTGAAAAGAGACATATTTCATGTCACACCACTTTACAGGCTTCACCTCAATAAGTTGTACAGCCATCTTTCCAAGAAAAGTGGAATTGAAGCTGATTAGCTACATTAATTGCAGTAAATGCATTAAAAAAATGCCTTTCAGCTTCCAAAGCGGACCAAATTAAATTTTGATTTTCTTTGTATATTATATTTATTTTAAAGCCGCTGGAGTTAAAAAACCCCTTCTTCTCTTTAAAATATTCTTAGTTCAGTGAGGCAATTATTTTTACCTTTCTTATTAATTTTTACTCAGTTTTCTTGATATGATACATATCACATTTACCCTTTTAAAAAAGATTTTAGATACTATCATTTTGACTGAGTTTAACACAATGCACTTAGTAACAGTAACTCAGTATTTTATTCAAGTATTATACTTCAGCAGCCCCATGTCAGCTGATCCTTTCTCAAAAGACTTGAGGTGATGGATGAAACTTGGAGTCTGCAGTATGTTGTCCAATATTTTAATAGATATTTGTGTGCTCATTTAGACTTACAATGCAACGCTATCATCTGATTAGCATTCGGAATCAAATGGAAGGCTTATAATTAAAAAGGCATTGATGGAAAAATGTGCAAGATAATAAAAAACATATTTTCATCAAAGGATATATCAATTCTGTTTACTGCTTTACAAATTTATTTACTATTTAGTCTTTCTTTACATCTATGGTGTGTGAAACTTGGGTATAGCTATAAATTATTTCATAGGATGTGTCTTTAATAGCACTTGAGCCTTTCTTAAAGATATAGTGGCAAAAAAATTTTTTTATTGTGCACCTCATCACTAAAAATCTTCAAGCATACACCCTCAATATATGTGTATTTATTTCTTTATCATTTATATATGTAGCTGAAGTTCTAATATATTCTTTCTGCACCCTAATGGATTGTCCTTTGCACATCCAGGGGTGTGCACACCTCACATTGGAGACCACTGCTATAGTTTCACTTAAAGTTGTATATTAAGAAAAAAAAATCATCTCTTTATGAAATTTGTTTTGAATATTTGAGTAAGAAAACTTCAATTAAAGTTTTTTCTCCTTTTTACAGTTCTTCATATTGTCAGTTGTTTTTGCTGCTAACGCAGATTTTAATTATAAAACTGCCACCATTCAAAAAATTCTCTTTTCCTCACCAGATGCCGTCCACTTTTATCAAATAATTACCTCCCCAGTTCATTTTCACTAGCTACAAATTTGATGGGGAGCAAGCCTTGCTTTAGCTAAGCAGAAAACTCTTTGATTTGTAGTACAGGGTTTTATTTGATAGATTTATTTAATAGTTTCTTTGACCAGTACATGCGTGATGAAACATTTGTATCAGTGTGTTTGTTAAATGATAGTAGTGATCTTGAATAGAGAGTAGCTATAAATGATTCAGCACATTGAAAAATAAAGGGTAACCCACTTGGAATAACTTGCCCATCAGACAACTTACATACATGGTCAGCAGTGTATTCTAACTGCTGAGATGTATGTCAGGAAAAAAAATAGGTAGTGTTTGGAGAATCTCTCTGCTTTTTCATGTCTTTGAAGTTATGGTCTCAGTAACTTGGTGCTGCAGTAGGCTTCAACTTAAATATGGCATATGTGAAAAATATATCTTTCAATATCACTATTGAATTCATTGAATTTACTTCCATTGGCTGACTGCTGGCTTTGATTTTGAAAGAGCAAATAGAAATACACAGTCTCATGGTAATTTCCAATAAATTATGTTTACAGTCCTTTGTGGTAAGATACACATCTTCTTTCAGGAAGTGCTTGAGGTTTGTAGCTAAGAGGTCTGAGCACAAACAAGCAAACCTCCTTCCCTTGGGGACTATAACAATTTGAAATGGTAGCTAAGGAGGAAGATACGCAGGAACTGCCACAGGTTGCAGTCTGCTGGTTTTTATATCTTGATGATAGTATAACTCAAGCCTGGAGACGTTGTCATTCTAGATGAAATCTGGCTCACTCTGGCTTTTAAAGAGGCCCCAAGAATGTTTCTGTTAACATAGTTAAGATGTGACTTGTTGCCAAAAAAAAGTTTGGAAAGCTTTCCTGCTTCTCAGGACATGAAGACTGCTATTGCTGTAGTTTGGTAGTGCAGAAGGTTATTCTGCAGCAGTTATGTTTGTTTCCTGGTTTCTTTTTTTGCTTCCTCCTCTTCTTGAGTCCAGTAAACTCTTACTCATTTAGTCTCCAAACAAAACCATTCCAGTCTTAATCTCTCCTTACAAGTCTCTTCCACGCCCCTAGTGGTTTTCCTCATCTTTCACAGCTGTTCACAGCAACTGAACACAAAATGTCATGTGGGAAATATTAGTATCACCATTTCCTAGTGTTAATTTTTAGTTATATATGTGCATGGGGGAAATACTGGATAAACATGTTGTCAGTAGAACACTTCTTTGGTGAGCAACTAAACATTTTGCTTATGTAATTTTGACCTTCCAATCTACCTGGCCAGGCACTGGAGATGTTTCTATGATGAGTCATTACTGAATTTTTGTAAACAATTTTTAAAAATCAACCACAATTCAGAGCAATAATTAATTTATTTCTTCCAGGTTACATCACCTGGTGCATTTCTTTAGCATTTTTAATTTCCCTCCTCCCTTTTCTAGTGTTATCCTAGAAAGATTCAAGTGGGCTGAGAAAACTGAATGGTTGTGTACAGTCATGCTTATCTCTGATGGTCTCATCAAAGATCTGAGACCTTAAGAAAGCGTTATTAGTCAGACAGACACTAAAGCGTATTCCAGAAGTGGTCATATATTTCTAGGATTTGTTGTTTCATCATCTTCCAGAGGCTTCAGGTGAGGCTGTCTGGCATGTAGTTCCTTTGGGTCCTCTTTCTCATCCTTCTTGAAGGTAGCAATGACATTTGCTTTCCTCCAGAATTCAGGCATTTCTCCAAATCACCATGATCATTCAAAGTTTCTTGAGAGTGGCCTCGCAAGGACATCAGCCAGTTCCCTCAGTACTGCTGCGTACATCCCATCAGGGCCTGTGGACATCTGATAAAACTATGCAAAAAAACCCCAAAACAACCCAGCTGTATTTATTCTGTAATGCTATATTTATGAATTCTTAGGGTAATTCGAAAAGATATCTAAACTTTTGCAGATAGTTAACAGTATAGTTCGTTAAAAATAATTTAATGCATGCAGAGGTGGTTCCTTCATTCCTTACTGAATTCAACATAAGATTGTATTTTTAATTCCATTATACTTTTAGCCAGTAGCATTTATTCACCACATAACAAAAAAACCAGTAACTTTTTTTGAAAGAAACTTGTGGGAATTAAATAAGTTTTGCAAGTGCTATTAATTCTTTTTGAGCACCTCCTCTTTTTGAGATTTCTTTCAGAATCCTTGGAAAAGAACTGTGAAGAACATAAAAAAGTCAGAGGAAATAAAGATGTAAAAGACTCATAACATTTACTTTAAGATAATAATTTAGATCAGTCAGAGCATGGAAAAGGAGCAAGAGACTTTATTTTTCATGTTGGGCTGCTCCTTAGTGCCAGTAGTCAGAATCAGTTTTGAGCACTGCATCAATAGCTCCAATAAACCTGCAGAGTATTTCAATTTTTTTTCCTATGTTAAATTGATACAGTATTTTATGATTAACAGGGCCTGAAGCTGTGAAGTAAGGTATTGCTGTTTTTTCCACTTGTGTGAAAAATGGGTAAATTCATAATGAAGCGATGGCGTGATGGGATTTCAAATGAACTAAACATAGTGAGCTGTATAGTTTGTAGGTTTGAAACGTGGAATCATTCACAAATGAACAGAAGTACATCAAAACTGAACTTTAAAAATTCAGAGTGTACAGATGAATCAAGCACGTTGACTCATAAATGTTGGTCTTTTATTAACACTCTCCTTAAAATTCTGAGCTAGCACTAGACAAATGATTGCAAATGGTTTATTGTCTCCTTCAGTTTATTACTTAAATCTCACGTCACTGATGAGACAGTATAAACAACAGCCCATAGTGAATCTGGATACTGGGATTTAAAAAGGAAGGAGATCCTTACTTGGATGCTTCCCACACTGGCTCATTTGCTCCTTTCTCCACTTTATATTTGCCAGCTTCCTACTGCCCCTCTCAGTAAGGAGGTAGCTGCTGGCCAAGGAAGGCTGGGCACAAAGTCTTGCTTGTTTGTGCTGTGCCACCATGTGTGGCTACCAACGTTGGCCATCACTGATCAAAATGCATGGAGGTTCTCTGGCTTCCATCTCTCTCTGAACTCTGGGATCTTCCCCTATTTCCAGCATCTTACTTCTATGCAGGATTTTCACCCTTGCCTTTCCAGCCCCTTTCTTTCCGACATGACTGTTTCTTTCTGGGGACCTTTCTTTTCCCTCTCCTTGGCTTTCTGGACACCCAAGATCATGCTTCCAAACTAAATAGTTCAGGTGCAGAAGCACAACATGTTTTCAGCCTCGTGGCAGGTGATTCAGTTTGCTGTATCTCTGTCATTGGAGGATTGAGAACATGCAGCTTTTGATTAGTCTGGGTATTATAAAAATATTGCAACTAGTCGGTACCAGTTGCAGTTAGCAATAGCAGGCTTCTGCTCAAGAGTTCCAAATTCAGTTCTGAAAATGTATCTCTCTCCCTCTGTCCCCACCTCCTACAGCCAATTATCTGAATGTCAACTTAGCATTCCTAATTAGAACTGGTTTTACCTAAAGCACTGGGATAAAGCAATAATAGGTAAAGAAAACAAGATAAAATTTATTGTATTAGAAGGATTTTCCCTGCCTGCAAAATTTAGAGTGCTAAAATACTCACATTCATATCCAGAAAGCTTAATAGATTCAAATTTTCCCTATCCAACTTTCCCTACTTCAGAGCAGAACAAAGAAAGAAACAGAATGATTAGAAATGTGTACACATATAGATGTTAGGAAATGATTATTTCTAGTGATCAGAGATGGAGTCTTTGGCCTGTATGAACTGCCAGAACTCTGCTAACTTAAATGAAACTCTGGAAACTCAAACTGTATTTGATTGCCAGGACTGGAACATTGAAAAGAATAAAGTGGTTTCCTTTCTCTTAGTCCAGCTGAGCTGTATACACAGTCATTAATTGTTATGGTTTAACCAATGCTTGAAGTTTAGTAGTGTATAGTCGTGAGTTATATGAATTTTTTTCAGTAATGGATGCCAGCACTTCTTGTAAGTAAGGACTCAAGTTACAAATGCCTGTGGGAACTCAACAAGATACATGACTCTTAAATGCATTCCAAATGGGAGAATGTAGCAGGAGAATGCCTGCTTTTCATAGCTGCAAGGTATTGCTAGTCTTAGGATTGATGATTTCTTCTGCCGTGAGAGGTGTGGATGCAAGATGACAGTGCCCATTATGTGAAGCTCTGCTACGCATAATATTAGCAGGATCTCGCCTCTGCTTATAGTTCAAAGCCCTTTTGGACTTGAAACACAAAATGATGAAGTAAATCATTTGTGTGTTTCTGAAAGCAAGACCTTGCCTCTCTGGTTTGCAATGTCTTCTTGTTTCACTTTCCAGCTGTGCTGAATGATAGATCTGCTACTGAGCCCGGAACAAGGAGTACTAGCTATTAACAGCCAAGTCATTAATAGAGCTGATGAAATAGTCTTGTCAAAACTGTTGCAGTTGCAATGTCTGTGTTTTGGTGATACTAGGAAAGCTTAAATAGATGATGACAAGGTAGACTGAGAGTTAACAGTGTAATGGTGTCATATTAAGAACATAATATTGCAAACTTTTCTGAAGACTAAGTTTTTTAGGATGTGCTTATAGACATATTTGGAGGCGCCCCTTTTTTTACAGTGCATTTTTACATACAGCAACAAAATTGTCTTCACCCCATCAGTGCTCTGTCAAAGCAAAAGGGTAGTCTGATTACAGAAGCTTTTTGTTACCAAAAAAAGCTTCAATTTAATTTGGAAAAAGATACATATCTTTCTCTTCATCAGCAGGGCTTTGGGTTTGTTTTTTTTTTCAGTGAATAATAGGAATATTCTGGAAGTTAAAGCTTTGAATGTTAGTGGCTGTATGAAAGTCTTCCTAAACATGTAATTTTAAAAAGTTGATTGACTAGATGGTAGGAAGAAGTATAAAAGGAGGACCTAATTTATAAACCACTTCCTAAGGCCAAACTACTCATGGGAGATTTTGATTTCAGGTTTGCTTCTACAGAGAAAATTATATATACTTCTCACAACCCCCAGTTTTTTTAAGCTATTTTAAGATAATATATTTTTAATCCATTATCTAAATTATTAAACTAACTAAAGTTAACTGAGTTACTGATTTTTATTAGCCTATTTGTGGTTTTGTTGCACTGTTCATACTATTTGTAAAACCACCCAGTAAATCAATGTAAAACTCCTCTCCAGTCTTCCAATTTAGCAAGTGTCATTGATGCAAATAGAACTTAAATACGTGCATAACGTTAGGTTATCAATGCAATTTTCGTGAACTTAGTTACATAAATCCTTTGCTAGATTGAGATTTAGACTGTTTTTATTGTACGTATCCCTTGTTTTAATAGTGGTTTGATTATTACTTGTATGCTTTTAGAAACAACCTCAGAAAAGTCTAATTTTATAAACAAAAAGTTTGCATCTCTGAACTTCACGTATACGTTATCAAAATTCATGGCTATCATGTCTTGAGGGTGTTATAGTAGGGTCTTCCTTGTCTTCTCTTAGGAGAGAAATGCATACTCACTGAGTATGTTGGTTTCATAAGCGTCTTGATTTTATATTTGCACATGCAAACTTAAGCTAGAGTCACAATAGCAAAGAAATGCACATTGCAGTTCTATGGGAAGCTGGTAGGGCATAGTGTTCCAGTTATGGTACGTATCCTTGAAAAGGCTCCTACATACATACGTATCTTTTCCATGATAATTTCATTTTGCAAAGAATCAGAGATGTTAATCACAGTATTCTTCGTAAGGTTGTAGGTAAATATGCAATGCAAAATCCATGAACAGAAGTCTGTAACAGAAGAGATGAGGCTCTAAACTCTAGATGGAAAATCTGAAGGAGACAAGTAGAAAGATGGGGAGGCTTAGTGATGTGTTTATAGCTGTCCGAGTTGCTGAGGAGATACGTCGTAGCATGTTGTATTGTGTTGGGGCTGGAATTTCCAAAATGCTGAAGACCATGTCTTCACATATATATATCATGATTTCATAGACCAGGCAAGAGAAGAGCAAGTGAATTATCAAGGGTCAGTATGATTTGCATCTATAATTTGATCTCATCCAGCTGCTGACCTATTGCAACACAGTTGGTACCCATATGTGGTAGGACCACAGAGGTGTCTGCTGCCTGACTGTGACAACTTTTCCTCCTGTGGCTGCATACTGGTGATAATAGAGGCCCAGAAAAACAAATCCTTCTTGAACTTCACAAACCAGTGATCTATTAGGAAGGTGTTGTCCAAATTCCTAACTTCAATATGAAATGAAATAGGAAAGGTGATATGCCTGTATTTTGTTCTCTTTGTACAAGTGAAGTATATAAATATGTATTTGTATTTTAATAAGATCAAAATATATTTTAAAGCTTTGAGTGCTTGACCCTTCCAACATATTCTTTGATTTGGTTGGAATTGCAAAAAAACACCTGGCAATATGCACAAAAAGATGGTTCACTTGAAGTCCTAAAGTAAGATCACAAGAAATCTGTTCAACATCTAAAATGTGTTCTGAAGGGAGGGTATCAAGAAGATGGAGTCTTTTTGGTGGTGCCAAGCAACAGGACAAGAGGCGATGGGCAGAAACTGGTGCACAGGAAGTTCCACCTGAATATGAGGAAGAACTTCTTTACTGTGTAGGTGGCCGAGCACTGGAACAGATTGCCCAGAGAGGCTGTGGAGTCTCCCACACCAGAGATATTCAAGAAACATCTGGAGCAATTCTGTGCCACGTTCTCTAGGATGACCCTGCTTGAGCAGGGAAGTTGGACCAGATGACCCACTGTGAAGTCTTCCAAACTCCACCCATTCTGTGATGAGTTGTGTTTTTAGTAGACCAAGGAGAGCATTGTTAGTACAGGGTGAACATGGTCTTAACAGTGAATTTGACCACTGTAGTATGGAAAAAAATAGAAAATATATTTGAACAAATGTTTGAAAGCCCTTGAGTGAAAAATATGCCTGATGTAACATTTTTTGTTAAATACAAAACTATTTCATTTAGTTTCAGGATGTTTCTATGTTGGACTGTTTTATGAAGTCCTAGTGTTATGAACTAAGTAAGCTTTTTTAAGATGGCTTTTTATGAAATAATCCTGGGAGAAGAAAAGGAAATCCTGAAATAAACAAACTGTTAAATGATTTGGATTGTTCTAGTAAAATTTTTTTTTAAAAATGAAGTTTGATATTATTGGAATCATTGGATCCTACTTTTGTGATGGTATTCTAAATACTTTCGTTAATAGATCTCAAGACTTGTTGAGACTAGAAATATATTTTTCTGTGGTCGATTTTGGAAAAGAGTAGCAGTTTTTTGCAGAGAAGCAACTGAGGCCAGACACCAGGGCACAGGTCTTTATTGGTACCCTCCTCTAGTTAAAAATATTTTCTGACCAGTGTGCAGATTTTTGGTTCTTTTTTCATTGCAGGCAAGGAACAAGTCAGGATGTTTGGATCTTTTAGGAATTCCTTTGAATTGAACCATTAAAAAACGGGGTTGTGGGGAGGGGGGTGGTTTGGTTTTGCTTTTTTTTTTTCTTTCTTTCTGTCAATCACAAATCAGGAATGTATTTCTGTTGAAAGACAAAGTATTTCTATTACGTGGCTACATACCTGTTGCATTCATGCTGATATCTGTGAAGAGTAAGCACACAAATAACTTGTTTAAATGGCAGTCTGAATGAGATCAAATGTTTGCATTTGTCATTAGTGTTTAACAACATTTGACAGATATTTCTTTAAACTTTTTGATACATGCTTAGCATACTTAATAAGAAAAAGAAAATATGTTATCTAAGTCTGTTTTTAAAAGTGTTGTGGTACTGGTTGTCTCTGTGTTACAAATAGTTCTTAAAACGTTTTAGTTCATTATTTTTATGGTTTGCACTAATGTCTTTAACTAGCCCCTCTGACTTTTGCAGCTGTTACACTAGTTGCAGGCTCATGTCACTTTGTAAGGATTTGGTACTGCAAGAAATGCACAACCACCTTCCAGGCTGCTCTGCAAGATTTTTTTCTTTATTGGAAATTTGGGTGTATCATTACATTTTTGTTTATAAGCTCTAATACATGTTTTTAACTTGAGTGATCAGTTCACTGATACCAACGTAGGCTGCTGAAGTAATTATACCAAATGATCAGGAGAAACTTTAGATACACTTCCATTTACTTGTCAAAAAAACCTCGCAGTATTTCTTTACTGGATGTGTTCAGTTTATTTGATGTACTTGTAACTTCAGGTAGTGAGTCAAGCCTGTAAAAGAGTATTTTGAAAAATTTCTGACATTTGATTGAACTCTGACAGTTTTGGCAGATGTTGATACACTATTATACTCCTGTGTTTGGAAAAATGTTGTCAGAAACGTCATTGCTGCAGGTTTGGAAATGCAGCTTTATGCTTTTTCCAGTGGTCATTGTAGTATGAAGGTATATCATCACTCTTTATATCTTCAAAATATTGTACAGTGAACAATTCCAAATTCAAGGTTCAGCATCATAATGGCCAAAAGGAGTTTTGCTTTGTTCTGTGATGAAGTACCACGTAACTGGAGATTATTAGTTATGTTACTAATTCTATGATCTTACTGTTACAGCTTCTGCTACATTTGAAGACTTTCAAATCCGGCCCCATGCTCTGTTTGTTCATTCATATCGAGCTCCAGCCTTTTGTGACCATTGTGGAGAAATGCTGTGGGGGCTGGTGCGTCAGGGACTCAAATGTGAAGGTAAGCTGCAGTGAGATACAATTTTTCGGTCTAAAGAAGAGGCTTTTCCATTCCAATTCTGTGTGTTGTCTCTAATGCTGCTTTTAAATTGGTTAGAGACAGTAAGAACTATCAAAGTAATTAACTGATTAAAGAACTTATCTTTTTGACTGCTCTGAGGCCTCTTAGGCTCTGTAACCTTGAGTATAAAAAAATTTGGTCAATATGTATTTTAAAGAAAAGACTGTGTCTTCCCTTATGATTCTTAATGAGCCTGTGTCTCATTTTGTATCACAGTAATTCAGATTATTTAACTGAAGTTACTGTCAATCCATATGAAGTTGTAATAGCTAAATTTTCTCATTTTGCCACACCTATTCGACTTCTGGTAAACTGAATCCAGCAGAATATGCCATTTGCAGAATATGCCATTCCTTGCCTCATAAGTTCTGCTCGTAGAAATTCCCTGCACTTTGAGACCATAGATTTTGAAAAATCAAAGAAAAACCAGTGGTTGTATAAATGTATCTATTTGGAAGTGATAACACTATCTCTCTAAAAATTTGCTAGAATAGAAGAGCAGAGTAGAGGGAAAAAGTTTAATCAAAAATAAGGCTAGTGTTTTTGAATTTGCGTTGTTTTTGAAAAAATCAAAAATTACTTGCTTTTTTGAGTAATAAACCATAATCAGATGGTTTTAAATTTCTCTTTTCAGGATGTGGGCTAAACTACCATAAGAGATGTGCATTTAAAATTCCTAACAACTGCAGTGGTGTACGGAAAAGACGCCTGTCAAATGTGTCCCTAACAGGACTCAGCACCATTCGTACAGTTTCTGCAGAGCCCTCACCCAGCGTGACGGATGAAGCCCTTCTGGTATGGGATTCCCTAGCTGTAGAGGCCATGGGAGGAACTAAGAAACTATGACATTTAGTGCTATAGAATCTGGTTTTGCCTGTTACAGACTACAGAGGAGGGTGGTATGTAAATTATAAAGTAAGAGAAGGCATCTTGTCATAAAAGGGAGGTCACCAGCTTAAGGTATGTGGGTTTAAGGTGTGTGTCACTTCAGATACTCCTGGGAGTCTCCTCCTTTGTCAAGAATTAGGTTATTTTTAAGATCTAAAAGTGCCACCCATGCTAATATAAGTAATTGGATCCTGGAGAATCTCTTCTGGAACTAGATGTTGAATTTCTTCTCTATCAGACTATTATTTCTCTTGTCTTATTAAACAGGAAAGATTTGCCTCATTAGAACACTGTGACCCAGACACCACAGCAATAAATTGAGTATCTGTCACAGTCAAGGCTGTTGTTAATTAGTTGGAGCCTGCATATTTAGCATATTTCTAAGTGTTCAGAAGAAAGTAGGAAAAATCTCCATTAGATCCTTAAATGGCTTTTTGCGGTGCATGTACGTGTATGTCTGTATATATTATGTGTAGCAGTGTATGTATATATGCACAGTATACACAAAAGCATATAAATATATGGTATACTTGTGTATTCATTAATATATTAGTTTTCCAAAATGAAAGCAACTCTTCTGAGAACAAAATATTGATTGGAATAAATTGAAATGATACCTACTTTTTATTTTTAGCATGTTTGTTCTTTTTAGCACTCATGGTCATAATATGCTTGAATAGTTAAGATTTTACACAGTGTGTAAATGAATCCACTCCTAAGTGAAAGTTTTGAAAACCTTAGGGTTTAAAAGAGAGGAAAGAATTTATAAGTACACACAACAATTATCATGTTTTCCTCTCAATTAGAATATTAAACTTATTAAACTTGACATACTAAAAGGACACTATTGCAAATTATGTAGACCTGGTGTTAGATGCAGTACCATCTACGAACCATAATTATGTACTTATGCCACTGATTATCATTAGTCTAAAGCTACTTGGAAATTAAGGTTAACATTATGAATCTGTATTTTTAATTGAAAAGCTGCATAAATGAGTAAGGTGCTTAAGTTCTGCAAACTACAGCAACAAATGTTTACGGATTAATCATAATTCTCAGCAGGTTGTTTCAGAAATTACTTAGGTGAAGACAGAAAATTTTGAGGAAGGATGGCCCTAATTCTGATCTCTTTTTTTTAAAATTTTGGTTAAAAAAATTGTGTGAGCATCCTGGTATACCCTGTGTATTTACTGCACTGTACAGTTAAAATGTAGCAAAAAATTTTCCAATTGAAAACATTTTAAATTGTATGACTGTGTTGTTTGCTGATACATTCTTATACAAAATACCTGTTTTGCAAAGCTATATATTTCAAAATGGTTGAAAGCATTAAAATTGACAGTGAAGAAATGCAGTGTCATCTATACTGCAGGCTATACTTGCCTTAAAACTTGTAAACATTGGTGCTGATGATTCAGAACATCACACATGCGCGCACACACGTGCGTGCACAAAGGACATATATTTACAATAGGTAAAGGAATGGGCATTAGCCTAGAAAAATCAAATAGTTTTCTTATCTCACTTTTATTTCATGAAATCATGGTATCATTTACCGGATTTTCAGAAATGGTCTCGCATATGGCTTCTATATGTCTTTTGTTCTGTTTAGTTTTTTTTTTTCCATTGAATGTATTTCCATTCCCGTCCCCCACCCCACTTCTTTTAAGTGGCATAAGCTTTGTCAGTTCTCATGTACCAGATCTGTCCTTTGGACTCAATTCTTCCGCAGTGAGATAAGTTTTATGACAGTTTATATGGTGATGCCAATCAAACCATGCACTTTGGAATGAATGTCTTTCATTTTTCTACAGTCTGTGTGAATATACTGACAAACATCATCCTTGTTCTTAAAAGCGAATCATTCATTACTAATATTGATGTGTTACTTGAATCACTGCTAACAAAATATAATCTCTGTTATATCTATCAGTTCTTTAAATAGAACTAAAATAAATGTATTTTTACCCCTAATTACCATGTAGAGTCAAAGCAGTCGAGAGAGAATAATTCCTGGAGATCTTTGACAGATGTGATTATCGAGCTGAGTTGTTTCTTTTTGTTGTTGTTGATGTTGTGTGCACCTAATAGGAGACACAGCATGTAAGCCTGCTTTCTGGAAAATGACACTTATAAAGTGAATAAGTTATGCCCTATCCTATGAAATTTTGTCATTTAAAAATCTTTGACACAGGATAATGTGGAATCATGCAAAATGTACCTATACTTTAATTATCGTTGTATAGGGAACCACCATCTACAGAAACAGTTTCAGTTTGGATATAAATGTTTTCATTAGCTGATAAAGCATTTAATTTGAACTGAAAATTGAATGGGGACTGTATTTGAGTAAAGCTTTAAACATCTACCTCCAAAGAATAAAATCTTTTTTTGATTCTTAACCTAATAGTGTAAAACTCATCAAAAGAAATGGTAAAACCAAAGTAGAACTAGGAGGATGCAATGCAACCCAGATTTTTACATGTCTCAGCTCAAATGCAGTTCTTCTGCATTTATTCTATAGCAAAGAATGAGGGTATAATATGATTCCACATTCATGCTTGCTTCTAAAATAACATTATTTTCTGTCTTTTTCTCCCCCTTATTTCTTTGTTCTGCTTTTTCTTCTTTCCACCTTCCTGTCAGTCTCCTGTCAGCCCTGGCTATGAGGTATGTACTGAATTTACTCTGTACCGTGCTATCAGCAACATCCTCTTTTATGATTATCAGTATGAATTTGAAGGCATACAGGAATTAAATCAGATTAGTAAAGTCCAGATTCCAAAGTGGGGGTCATAATTCTTATACTAAACAGTAAAATCACTGAACATAAAAATATTTTAATACAAAAGTGACTTTTTCATTTCTTAGGCATGATAGAGGTCATCGGTTAGACTGAAGCCCTATTTAATGCTGGTAGTAACACATGGGAAAAAAATTTAACTTGGCTTTCAGGACTTGGGAATTTGCTGGAGTAACGTAAAAAATAAACATTTTATTTTTAAACTGAACAAACCTCACATTCAAGTGTTCACCAGCAAAAACTTCTGATTCCATACTACCATTGTGGTAACTCTTTCTTTCAGACTATGGTTGAATTAAAAATAACCCAAACAGTCTAGGATTCTATATTTCTGTGGAAATAGCCATGAACAGTGTACAAATAAGTTACAGCTCTATGTGAAAAAAATTCAAGTCTAAATGAGAAAACAATATTATTTTTTTAAGTGGGTGACTCATGTCAAAGGTTGTTCTCTTTGACTTTCAGTATGGATTTTCCAAAGACGTTTGGTTTGTGTTTAAAGTTTCAAAGCTTTTGAAACTAAGAAATATTGGCATCTTTCCCATACAGCCTGTATTTGGGATGCAGCCAGAGAAGAGCAGGCTTTGCAAATGTTAGAAACACTACGTCTTAGAAATACTACATAGTTAGTCTGAGGAATATTTTGTTGTGCTAAAATGAAGATTTCCATGGCTGAACATCTATCTCTTTGAAAGAAATAACTTCATTTCTTATAATCATAGAATGGTTTAGGTTGGAAGGGACCTTAAAGGTCATCTGGTTTCGACTCCCTGCCGTGGTCAGGGTCATCTTCCACTAGACCAGTTGCTCAAAGCCCACTGAACACTTCCAGAGATGAGTTTTGTATTTCTTCCTAAAACATGTACATTCTTACAGTGTGCCCCAGAATTCCAGCTCCACAGAATATCCATAAAGCAATACAAACAGGTATAAATAAAGCACAGTTTTTGTAATATCTAAGATAATTTTATTTTAAGTATGGTGCTGTCTTAAAAAAGGTGAATCCACCAGTTTGGATGATGGTGGATTATCCTAAAGTAGCAGTAATTAAAGGTAGCAGTGAAAAAAAAAAAAAAAAGTATTTGGAGGAAAAACAAAATTGTATTTCTCTTGTGAAAAAAAAAGTGTTAGCTATCTGTGGTTTTGCTTCAAAATACATTCATATGACACAATAGAATTTTATTTCTATTCTTTAATATATGTTTCCATTATTTTGGTAGGTTTTATTTGTTTTCTAGAAGCAATGAATGTTGATATAGTCAGGTCATTTTATAGACACATTGGAAGTGATTTTTCAGAAAAAGTCTAGCTGAGCTTTGCTTTTAAAATAGGAATGATGTGTCTCATGTGGCATAGGTAAGTGCAGTGTTACACATTATCTTTGCTTTTTGATGAAGAATCAGGAGTTACAGTTATTTTTTGCTAAATAATTTAAAATTTAAGATGTAAATAGTTTCAGTTAAAAAGACTATGTATCACTGACAGAATACAAAGCACCAGGTGTTGCTTGCCTCTTTAGATTTGTTATAAGCAGAGCTGGCTTGAGGCTTTTTAGCTATATATAGAAGAGTGACTCTGCAGAACTAGGACAGTAGACTCTCTGGGAGGGAATTGTCTTGAGTTGTAGGTGGCCATTTTCTCTTTCTTCCCTCACACCCAACACTTAATACAGATGCCCTTTTGTCTTAGCCCGCTGAAATAAGGAGTCCTTGTTTCCAGTGACTCAGAAATACCCACTCTACGAAGCCTTTGTTTTCCACACTCCTACAGAAGATGCATCTCCTTTCCCTAGTTCCAGCCCCTATAGAGTCTTGTATGCCTCCCCAGCTCACTGAACTGGAAAAAAAAGGGCCCTTGAGGGAGGGATTAAAGAAGAGCTGGGTGTTGCAGCTGAGAGCATTTTGGTGCCTTAAACCACTTCTAATTAAAAGTCCTTTTCTAATGGCTGAAGTAGAGTTCATTAGACTGAAGATCCTCAGAGGCAAAATTAGTATTTTCTTTTGAAGGCACTCAAGTTAACTGTGAATTAATACCGTTCTGTTTTATTCTTGTAATTCTCAAGTTATCTTTCCATGCTCTAGTGATACACGCTGCTCATTCTTCTCTGTCTTAATGGGAACTTGCTTTCAGTGTGCTCGTATGTTTAATAAAAACCCCTATGCTCTTTTGGGTAGTGCTCCTGGAATTTGCTCCAAAATCTAGAGTTTATTTAAAAATAATAGGAGGTAAATTAGAGGCTTTGAGTAATTAAACCAATCCTAAGTAATGTTCACATTGATCTAGTGCCAGATCCACCAGGTGAATATAGAGTTATGCACTAAACAGAACTAAGAATTGAGAACTCAGTGAATCTGACACTGAAAGTTGAATATTTAAATAGGAATTTAAGTTAATTGCACAACCTTTTATGTATTTTTTTTAGTTTTCTTACCTTTTTACAATAATCTAAAATAGTAAAACATGCTAAAGGTCAAAATCAAAAAGTATTTCAAATGTAGTTCTCTTTTCTTGAAGTGTTGCATGTCTACGATATTCAAAGTTCAGCTGAACCCCAAATTAAATCATTTTGGGATACGTAAGGTAAATTTGGGCTGGCTTACTTTGCACACCGCTGTGCCATAAAATAATAGTAGTCCCAGTACTATCTGCCATGCACTAAATGCTGTAGAAGTTTAACTAATGCAAACTACATTAGGACTTTTCTGACCTAGTTTGCCCCAATATGATTGTTTCAGAGGTTCATTACAACTGGATAAGTTATAGAAGATGATCAAGCCAAGAATTTTGAGTTACAAATATATATATTTAGGAAACCATTAAATATGGCATCAATTGTGCACCTAATATTTTCTAAATATCTAGGAAGATGGGTAGAACAGAAAACGCTAAACAGCTTAAGATGTACATGCTCTGAAATTTCATATGTGCTGTGTCTGCTGATGTTTTTGAATGCAATTGTTAGTGATCCCAGAGGTTTTATGAGTATTTCACTCTTCAACTTGGAAGAGGTTCAGGGTGGTTTTGTCATCAGATAATTGCCACTTTGTCTTGAATTATCTATTTGTTGTCATCTTATGACTCTACATCTAAGTCACCATGGCTTAAACTGGGGATTCGTAAAAGCTCTGTGACTGTAACAGTAGGAATTCTTTAGGTGTGTGTGGTACATCTAAAGGAAAATTAGTAGTTTCTTGTAGTAGTAGTTTCTTGTAGTAGTTTCTAAGTAGTAGCAAGAGCGCATATTGAAAGTTGCCAAATGTGGGCAGCACACATTTTACTTCCCTGCAGTATCTCTGAGACATCATTCATGATCATTTGGGGTATTGTGAAGTGGTACAAGATCCCAAAATGTTACTTGCATTTTGAGGAATAAAGGCAATCAACGCAACCTTTTATCCCTGCTTACATGGCCCAGGTGTGTTCAGTGGTACTTTCCCTCTCTTCTAATATATAATCTTGTTTTTCTATATTGTTAACATAGGACTGCCCCCAAACTTACTTCAAGCCTCACCAGGTAGGTTTGTCTAGATCTCCTCTGTCCAGTGCCAAAACTTTCCAAACCAGTGTCTGTGGTTAGGTCTAAAGACCTGCTGGTTATCCTTGATTTGGTAAGGACGGTATGTAGACAGTGTCAGATGGGACACATTTATACAGACACTGGGGGGAAAAAAAAAAGACAAGATTCATATTTGATAGGATGAATCAGAATTGTGCAAAGACTATCTGAAGGGTTTTGTATTGAATTATAATTTGGCTATGATACCTTTGTATCACTGTGTGTGCTTCCCCCCCACACTTTCTTTTATTAGGTTTATTCAGCAGGCATAACGAAGCTGCCAGGTCTGGCTTCTGATGTGAGTATTCTAATACTGTAAGATACTTCCATGAAATAACTTACTAACTAATTAATTAACTTAAAATTATGAAGTACGTGATACAAGATCAAACTAAACGTAATATTTTTGAAGGAACTTGTGTCTGGAAGATACTGGAAAAAAGCTTTGTGGTATGTAAGTCCTACTATGGCTGCTGGAACTAGCAAATCCATGAAGAAAGGACTTTTGTTTTGGGAATTCCCTGGTTCTGTGGAGTCAGCATAGTCCCACAATGCCTGCTGAAACCCAGTAATCTTCTCTTTCTACGTTCCAAAATAAGGCAGGTTACAGACAGAGCATTCAAACCACTGTCTGCTGCTATTGATGTCTGGGTAGAAGAACAGTGTACATAATAATTTCCATCTGTGGATAGTTTAATATTAACAGCTTGTACTGAAGTCAGTTCTTTGATATGTTTACACATGTGGAAGTGAAATGTTTTTCAGACCACAGCTATCTAACTGTGGTGCTTGTAGGATTAAATCATACACTTGACTTGAAGAGAGTAGTGCAAGAAGCCTTGAAAGACAACACAGTTGATTGCAGTCTAAGTGTGGTATTTCAGTATATTTAACTGAAGATTTGTTTCTTTGAATTCACTTAATTACAGTCACATAGTTTAATTTGTAAAAGAAAGCAAACATTTGCATTGCATTAAAAACAGAGTTCCTGTGGTTACATAGATATCTAGCACCTCACTTGACAGTAGCTTCCTGTGAAGAAATTGTGTATGAACATATTAAGGCTTTATCCTCATAGGAAGGAAATGCATGTTTCAACAAGTCTGCTTCAACACTAAAAATGAAACTTCATGCAAACAGTTACTGCTGTTTGGTTTTTTAAAATACACTTCTCTCTGTTATCCAAGTAAATGAAAAACCCTAGATCATAGTAGTTTATCCTTTTGTTAAGGTAAGCATTTCAAAATTGTAGGAATACTTTTGTTATTTCTAATTGAATATCTCAGTACAAAGTACAGGAATTATGTTGCAACACTTCTTAGATATTGAGCCTGTGAAAGGTTAGCACTTCTTTGTGTAAGTTTTAAAAAAATATATATATTTAGGAGACTATAGGTTGTGTAGCCTGCTCTCTTCTGAGTGAAGATTACTGACTTGAGTGAGTTTCTGCAAGCATGGCTGCCAAAATAGAAGTAGTTGCTTTCTGACTCTTATAGAACGTGAAGCTTTTTGGTCAAGTTTTGTCAGAATCCCTGGGACATTTTTAGTGGGATTGTCAAAACCTTTTAAAAGAAATAAGGCAAACAGCAGTCTCTTTTATGTTTTAGACTAGCCCATGCAGCTGGATTTCAGAGCTGGTCCTTGTCTTTGTTCCCAAGAGGCCATCTCTGTGTCCAAGCAGTCAGCTTTTATCGCTTCCCATTAGTCCCTTCAGCATCTCCCTACAGTTTCTTTGATTTCTATGCCCGGGAAGAATAGATAGATGTGAATGCCACATGACAGTCAAACTCATCCAGGTAATAAGAACAGCTGAATCCATTGGTGGGGAATCAGTATTTATTTCAGTTTCTTAGTTGCATTTTGCAGTGTATTTGGACAAGTTAGAAAAGACAGGAAAGGTCTGCTGAGCTATTTTTACCTTTGGGGGACTGTCTTCTTCCTGCAATGACTGTACAATGATTTTATGCTTCTGGCTAATGCAGACAAATTGTTCTGTCTTCTAATAGCTTTCAAGAAAAACTCACCAGAACTTACATGAGGGGCTTCAGTATATTACAAAAATTCGAAGAAATTGAACAAGAAGGATAAACAAGGCATCAATTAAATAAAAGTCATGAGGAATGCCCCATGCTGGGGAAAAGATTGGCACATCTGCCTTTTTGGAATTAGAAAACCAAACTGGCCCTTCTGCTTTTTGGGATTTAGAAACCCAATTTTTTTTTTTTTTTTTTTTTTTTTTCCAAAATAAGAGTCAGCAAACTGGATTCTATTAGATATTTTCACAGTTAAAGCATAGTTGAAGTATCTGGATATTATCAGTGTCACTGCCTTGGTTGGACAGTTAAGTATCTGCACATGTTTCTTGGTGTTGTCACTTGGAAAATCATACTCTTGAGCTGTTAAAGTATAGATTACCTTGCTGGGATGATTGTTCTAAAGGACTGTTTAGTATTTGGAGCTGTGAGGCTGTTAGTTTCCATGGTGTAATCTGGTTAAGCAATCATTTCCTGGGAAGTTTCCAGACTTGCTGAGTCAGTAGTCTGGCCGGCTACCAGGAAAAACTCACTTATCTTTCTAACAAACCAGGCACGCCAGCTGAAGGAGAAGGTGCTTTGTGGAGGAGATTCTTGCTTTTCCAGTGAAAATAGGATGGTTCCTGGTTTCCTATGCTTTCAGGGGCTTAAAATTGTGGCATCTATCTGATGCTGGCAATGCTGAAAGTTAGAGTTGAGGGATCTTGACAGGACTTTTGGGCAATATTTGGAGAAGTGTATCTGACAAGAGGGAGGAGGTACTCCTCCTAATCTGTCAGTCATCAGAGGGGTGTGGAAGATGCTTCAGCTGCTGCTGCCATGAGTTACCTGTCAACAGCTTCTCTTACCCTGCTACCTTTGAGCAGGACCCAGGGGGCACATTGCCTCTGGCTGGAAGAGGGAGGGAGTGGCATATCAGGCCAGGGCATGCAGGAGCGAGACCAGATCCGTGAATTCTGATTTCTTTTCTAGCATGGGAGAAGGTGAAACTCTGCTTTATCTCTTGACCTGAAGGCACTGTAAGTTGAGAATTGCTGGTGCATTACATAGTGTGCTACGTTGCTGGCATGTAGCAGCCCAGCACTTGTAGAATGGCAAAGACAAGCTGAAATACTTTTCTCTATGAATTGGACTTGAAGACTGAGATCTTACAGTAGGCTTTCCATTGTTTTATCATTTGTTTGGTATCATTACTGCTTGAACTGCAGAGAACACTTAGGAATTACTAACAGAAATGTAGTTAATTGTCTGTTCCGGAGCACAACTCGGCAGCCATGGGAAATGAGACTTGAAGTAAATATTTCAGAAATTATAACTGTGCATTGACCAATACAAATTTTGAGAAAAATACCCTACCAAACAACACAACGAAAGCTTTATTAATGGTAACTCTGTTTGCTCAAGGTTGATAGTATGATGAGTGAAACAATCAACTCAAGGTAGAGCATCTAGAATTCACTTTTTGTTCAACCTGGCATTTTCTCAGAAATATATACTAGCACATTAAAACTGAAAAGTTTGCCATCAATCTGAGCAAAAAATATGGAAAATAATTTGTTCCAAACTTGTACTGTAGCACATCTGAGATTTGATCAGACATCTAGGTCAGAACCAAAGCTATAGGGAAGACTGTCTCTCTCTGTTAATCATAAGTGCCCAAGATTAGTCTCTGTACATTTCAGCAACACTACTGAAGTTCGTAAAACCTGCAAGGCATTTGGTGAGGAGAACTGGGCCAAAACAGCTTTCTAAAATCCTTTAAGTATGAAGTCACCTAGGTGTAAATAATTTGGACTTTGCTTTTAGCAGTATTTGGTTGCCAAAATAATTTTTGTTTAGGCAATAATTTAGAAAATGAAGGCAAAGAGTGGTCATAGGAAATAGGTTAATTTACATTATATTAGTTGGGATTCTAAGAGAGATGATGGCGTTAGTTATTTCGATCACTTGTACTGCAGACAAGAGTAAGGTTATCAAGAAATAGCTCTAGTGGTAAGAATGGTAAACTGAAATATTGTTTTGTTACAGTGACATAATGGAAGCAAGCAATAGAACTCTTTACCTTACATATTCACACTCCTTTTCAGGTAAACTTTATTTTAAGAGACTAGCATCACTAGATGCAAAAAGTCCACCAAATGTCCAGATTCCAGAAAGAGAGAGCACAGTGTTGTGACTAATGCGTTGCAAGTAGTGATTAGAATTAAGGCAAATCCTTTAGGAATTATTTTGTTCAAACAGAAAATATTTACATTAAATTGTAGTATGCCACAAGTAAAACTCTTCTTGTGGGCACTGAAGAGCAAACCCAGGGCTAGGTATCTGATCATAGGGTAGGGTTGAGGCTGTAACTTGTAAGGCACTGAGCCAGGACTATGAAGCAGCATCAGTCTGGACCAAAATTTTTCCTGTTCTACGCAAGCATAAAACTGAGAGGACTGCATCTCTGTTTCTTGCTGCTCTTTGTGAGCTTTGCCTCATCCACAAACACTGAGGGCTGTAATTTCCAGGTGGCTCGCACTAGCTGATCAATGCAATTTGTGCAGAATTTGTGGCTCATTCTTCTGTCCTGATGGTCTTCTGCCTTCCCTTTTACAGGCCTGGTCATGTTGACCTCCTAAGACTTAGTGCAATCTGCCTTAGGCAAATTTTATTGCTAGTTAACAAATATTAAATAAATTTAATCTTGAATTGACACTAATTAATTGTTTGGGTTTTTTTTAATATGCGTAAGTGCTTTGCAGAGCATGAAGATTTAAACCTCAGGAAGTAAACCCATAATATCAGAGTATGTACTCAGACTTTTTCCAGTATTGTTTGTGATAAAGAAAAGGCAGATGCTTTCTTATACTTCTTTCAATCTAGTTTCTTTTTGGTGACCATATGTACCTGGCTAGTACAATGTATTTTGCGCATTTTTCCTTTATTTGAAAGGACTTCATTAGTACAGTGGGTCTTCTTGTAAAAGACATCTGATTCTACAGTATAACCAAAAGAATTTCTCTGCATGTCAAGAAATCTGTATGAACTTTGTAAGGAAGAAATTTTTTTTTCCCCCTGGCAAATACACTGTGAAGGCAAAGCCTGGAACTAATTCCATAGGTTCTTCTGCCATTGAAATGACTTTTCAATTCTTCTTTACTCCAAAAGTCTCAGACAGAAGCATACAAAAATGTATTTTTCTATGTTTTGGTGACTGGGAAATAGTAATCAGTCAACCTTCTCAAATGGAGGGTTTCCTACAGCATTATGTGTTTGAATCTAAGCAGTGTTTCAAGTTAATGTCTATCTGAAGCTTCAGCTACTACAATTTTTGAACAGTGCAGGCTCACTCTGAATGATTTTTTTTCTAGCCTTCAGTTATCAGGTTATTTGCAGATGACAGTGACAAGGTGCTGAGTTTTAAATAATCAAGCTGCATTTTCTCACTTTTTCTTCTCCTTTCAATGCTAATTGTGGGTGTAGTTTGGTTGTTTCTCAAGGGTGAGTATCAGGAGAAAGCAGTTTTCTAGGTGAGTTGTTTTCTGGGTTAATTATCATATGTACATCTAAATGAATTTAGTAGAGAAAATAAGGTAACTTTTCTTCCAGAAATTCTTTGGATTTCATACCTTAGACTGTGTCTCACTTCCTATATATATAATAAGTATTTAATTATATATATATATATATATATATAAATATGTATTGTGTTCTATTGTTCATAATCTAAATGTGGTAAGGTTAGCGATAGCAGAAATTATAAAGGGGATAGAAAATGCTAATAGTTTTTCTAGTTACTTTTGATGTAAAACAGAAAATAAGAGGTAAAAATGGTTTTTATCAGAACGGAAAATGCTTTTCTGAGAAATTTTAATGAGCATTTTAAATTTGATTAATAATTTTTTTAAAAGTAAAAACCTGTTTCAGTCACAATGTGAAGTGTATGATAGTAGTGTTGGTAAAGGTGTTGTTCAGCACCTTTCAAATTTTTCAAAAGCAGTCTGAGGGAGCATGATGCATGTTCTATTAGTGTTTAAAGGCTCTTACATGACTTTTGATGACATATGACTGTTACTAAGTGTGGGAATATATGAATATGATACTCTTTTAAAAAGTAATACAAAACTCCTTTTTATGTATTTTACAGCAAAAGACACCATCAGAGTCATACACTGGGCGAGAGAAGAGGTCGAATTCACAGTCCTACATTGGACGACCTATTCAACTAGACAAGATTTTACTGTCCAAGGTTAAAGTGCCTCACACTTTTGTCATCCACTCCTACACACGTCCAACAGTTTGCCAGTACTGCAAGAAGCTTCTCAAAGGGCTTTTTAGACAGGGTTTGCAGTGCAAAGGTAAGTAAATGTTCTTTAGGTACATAAAAGCTAAGCATAATAAAATTAATAAATTAGTGTTTGAGTAGTTACTGTGTAGCCTTATTCATGATTTCCTCACTAAGCTGTCTACTTGTAGGCACATGTACAATTACATTGGATTAAGCTGCAGTCAAAATTACAGTAACTGGTGTTCTGTAGGAGCTGGCTACATGGCTGTTCATTCTTACCCTTTGGTGTATGTGCAATAGCTCACATTTTTCATTCAGCTGTAAATGATTTTGTATTTGGCATAGGTGAACCTGTGCTTACAGCAGAATAGTTAACTGTATTCTTATCTTCATTGTTTTTAATCTACAAAGTCCTGTGTGCCAATTGAAGCATATGCCTGAGCCTCAGCAGTTCAGCATTTTGGGGAAGTTGTAATGGAAGTAAAATAAGATGGGCTTATATGAGAATTTAAACGCACGTTTTTTCAGTGTGACTAATGTGCTCTCAAGTCTCGTGGCACTGTATGCCTTAGTAGGTGCTGAAGTGAGTCAGGCCCCTTGGATCGTAGCCTAGAATCCTGGCTCACCTTAGCCAACCTTAGTCTGTAAATACAAAGCATTGTGCATGCTATGGGGTTGGATTGTTGGCTAATGGATGCTTAAAATTACCTTCCTTCTATTACAATAAGAAATAATTGTAAAATTAATCAGTATACTTTGTGTTGCTTCTCTGAACCCTGCAAAAATTCAGAGTTGCATTTATTTAACTTAAAGTGTGATTCTGATACAATTTAACTAAAGCAAAATATCTATCAAGGCATCACCTGTTTCACTTAATTTTGAATCTGGGTGACCTAAGCGAATATTAACCTAATTTTAAAAAAAATTAAAATTACCTGTAGTTTGGCACTGCTGTACCTCTAGTTGGTTTTTGGATTAATCTTAAATAATTACAAGGATATAGACAACCTTAGTATATTTTTTCCGTCCTGACTCTGCTTTTCCTAGTGTGCCAGTAAGTTACAGCTCTTACTTTAAGTAAAATGTGTTCATAAGCCAAAAGAAAACAGTTCACTGACATCTAATGAAGTGCTACTTACACATATGAAAAAAGTAAAAAAAAAATTTGAAAAATAGGCAAAGAACTGAAGGAACCCGCAGTTCCAAGCTGTCTAGAAGTTGCCTTGAAATGTAAAGAGCAAATCTTTTCTCACTTAAAATTGTTGGCTAGGGTTCTTCTGTTTCAATTTTCAATCATCAGTATTTGATATGTAGTCAGTCTCTTCAACTGCAGCTGATATACTGCAGCCCATTCTGCTTCTTTCACTGGAAAAGCAGCTCTGGCTTTGCAGCCAAGCTCTTGTGTCTCCTCATCACTCCCCTAGATAAGTTGAGCACCACTTTGGTTGCAATAGTGCCGCTCCACCCAGCTGTCCTTGGAAATGCTTTTTTTCCCCTCAGAAATGTGTTCCTAGCATCTTCATCTTGTCCCTTCCATGACAGGCAGCGTGCAGCCAGGCTAGCGCACACTCTCTGGACATATGGCTCGCATTAATGAAATGATAGGGCTTGACATCTATAGGCTGATAGCAGGAGAAAGTATAATTGTGTCACAGAAAAAGAAATAATTTGGCTCTATCCCTTTTTTACTTAACAGACTGTAGATTCAACTGTCACAAACGCTGTGCTCCTAAAGTGCCAAATAACTGCCTGGGGGAAGTTGCCATTAATGGAGGTAAGTTGCATTAACAATTGTTCCTGTCATTGTTTAAACCATCAGTTAAATAAAAGAAAAATGTAAAACTGTGACATGTACAAACACACATTTTTCCATTGCTTGGGAGTGGCCTTTCCTCTGCAATATTTCTGTTGTATGTCGAAGATTAAGTGTGGGAGGAATGCTGCGAGTAACTCATAGAACGTCAGTTCGGAGTGTGTTTCTTCCAAATAGGCAGCACTGGCAGACAGGCTGAGCTGTGCCACAGAGGTGATGTCAGCAGCGAAATGGCCCTGTGATAAAGCCTGGTAAATGCAGAATGCCAGAGAAAAGCCAAAAACCACACGTGAGAAGTTGACACTCACCTATCAGATAGAAGCGCAAAATTGTCTTTTAATGTGAGCGGAGAAAAAAGTGGTTATGGATAATCTTCCTGAGAAGGAGAAACATACCTAGAAGAACTAGGAATGGCCTTCAGGAAAAAATTCCACCATTTACTGATGGCATAAAACTAATCATACCGGTTGCCAAAAATCAAGTCTTGACTATCCTCCGATTTTCCTGTGCATGTGCTGTTGGTTTTGTGTTAAGTATAAGGGTGTATGGGTAGGCTTGACAGACGGTACTGGAGGAAAAGGGAGTGGTTGTAGATGAGTTGTTGATTGCCTTGAAAATGTCACTTTCCTGTGTGATAAGGGAATGAGAAGTGTGGTGAAATGCTGTGTTTCTAATACATATTACTGTGCTAAGTTGTCAGCCTAAACTGCTTCTGAGGTTAATAAAGTATTACCTTATGAGGCATTCTTTTTCATTTAAATCAGTGGTCTACTTTATTGAAGACATATCAAGAATTTCCAAAATTAGGACTGTTAACTAGTATTTTTCATAGTATTTCGTAGTATTTCCTGGTAGTGTTACTGTATCACCACAAAATTTTTATGTTTAATAGGAAAATTACTACAGATATTAGGTATCCCTCTTGAAATGTGAGAAGGTGCATGATTTTCTGGAAAATAGATGATGTCTTCCTACTGAATGTCCTTTCTGGTGCACCTCTCATTGGACTCTTGGAGTCACTATTATTTTTTCTTTTTTTAAGTCTTGCACCATTTATACCTCACTTGACCATTAACCATCCCACAACACAATTATTTCTTCAGGAATGCAAGTAATATTGCCAATGGTAAATTGTGGTTTGGTTTTCAAAAACTAAAATATACACCATGGTATGTTAATTCCATTGATAGCAGTGTGAAGTTTTTCCCTGAGATTTGCAGTCAGAGAAAGTGACTAAATCTGCTTATAATTGATAAACTTTTTCCTGCATAGATGCAGTTTTAGAGAGGAGTGATTGATCTAAAGTGCTGTGAGAAGACAGGAAGGGACCTAAACTTTGCTTCTGCACAACTGAACAAAATGAACAAAATTTACATTTGTTTCTGAATTACTCCTCTGAATTCCCTCTTTCCATCTGAGGCATCTTTATTTCATCCCTCCAACACACCCTCTCTGCCCTCTCCCCACCTTTGCTTCACAAGCAACATGCTACTTTTGTTTGGACTTTCCTCCTTACATGTGAATCTGATGCTGGGCTAATGGGAAGTGATAGTTTGTCTCAGGAAAGCTTGTGCAGAGTCACTTGGGGTGAGAACACATATTCTGGGCTTACTCCAAGTATATTCGTTGAAGACTGCAATCTTAAAATATATAGAATTTGGCTTTTTACACACCAAATAATATTAATGTATGGTATACATAGAATCCTCATAGAACTCTGAATTGTGTGTCCTGAATGACTGATAGAGGGTCCTTGGGATTATCAAAGGCAATTTCATCCTGTATCTCATTTGTATTTTCACCGTAATTTGGTTCACATTATTTTCAAACTTAATAAACAAAATACAGTATCTGTCGTTTTGTCCATTTGCTGTGTAATGCATCTTCCCTGAAATAGTAAGTGAAAGAAGAGCTGAAGCAATGAAATTCCAAGTATGGTGTCATTAATAAATGCTTTATATACTAAATGTAAGGAGTTATTTTTAACTGATTGTAGGTTTATTAAAAATAGAGATTTTAAAAGTGTTGTAGAAATAGCAAAGAGAGAGCCTTGCACTGTGAAGTGTCATTCATGACTGAATGACTGGTTCTGCTAGAGATGAAGTATGTGTCTCTTAATCACACATCAGTAATTTATATCCAAATATCTAAAGACAGCTGTACATGAAAACAAACTTTTCAGCTGTGCATTTCTAATTTCAGTGAAATACCATCAATTCCAAACATTGTGCTGGCAGACAATTCAATATGCTTTATCTTGTGGTACATTGCCTACATTGACTGTCAAGACCCTTCCTCCACACATTTAGACAAAAGTTGCTAGGAGAAGCTATCTGATGAGTTCCATGTGATTTTAACCTTACTTCAAATTTCTGAAACACTGCAACATCCCAGAAAAACTAATGCTGTCTTTACCCTCTGACTGGATTAATGATTTTGTATTCCAGATAAATCCATTCACAAGCAACAATGCAATAAAAATTTGTTTCTTACTCTGATCTTGCTTAGGCGTATTTAACTTGGAAACTGGAAAGTTTAATATAATTTAAATATAAGCTGGATGATACTATTAATGCTATGCCATAGTTAAATAAGTTAAATCCCAAGTCTTTGGTTTTGGTCCTTGTTTAATATTTCTTTTCTAATGACCGGGAACATTGTTTCAGTAGTGTTGATTATTGTGCTGCTTTGTGCAGGCTTGACAGAAAACACTGTTCCTGTGCACGGGAACATTCACATTATAAGTAATTGTCTACTTACTTTGTCTAGATCCAAGCAATAGACTTCCAAAGAGAACTGGAGTTTTTTGGAAGCTTAAAATGTGCCAGGATGTTGTAGTTGGAGTATTGTATGTTTTCAGATGATAACTTGAGAAATGATATTCCAGACCTTCTTAGTCCTGGGGCTGAGTCTGATGTGGTCATGGAAGAAGGAAGTGATGACAATGACAGTGAAAGAAACAGTGGCTTTATAGATGACATGGAAGAATCTATGGCTCATGATTCAGAGATGTCAATGACAGGATGTCATAGTGACAATGGAGAAATGCAGGATGCTGATCTGGATCATGATGAGTCTAACAGGATGATCAGGTGAGCTGGGGAGTGAGTGTACCTTCCATCTTTCTTTGTATTTATTTGTACGTATCATGTCTAGGGCTCAAGGGGGAATCTACATGGGCACTATTCTCACTCATTTAGAGTGGGGAATGCTGGTGAAATGTGGTTTTGAAATTGCAGTGAGAATGCTTCACTGACCATATGCATTAGTAATTTAAGAGAAGCTGTGTTGTCAAGTTGAAGTAGGATGTGAAAACTGATGCACAAGTAGTTCTTACAGGTCTGTTCTCTTATGAAAATGATGTGAAACTATTTGTGCATAAGCAATAGTAAGCTATTTATTTATGTATTGTTTTCTTATTTTTGAAGGCATTCTTTCCCTGGCTTAACAGTGCAATGCCCAGTCATGTAAATAAATAAACAAACAAAATGTGTAAGTGGCTATGGTGTAATCAGATCTAGATTATTGTTTGTATTTTTAGATGCTTTTAGAAGAAAGGAAAGTTTGACAAACTTAAAGTAGTAATTTGAAGTAAGTTACAAAATAGATTAGTGCTTTGAAATGACTGCTCAGGAAGGAAATCAGGAACTGAGTTGTGCAACGTACCTTAGAAGTGTTTTAAGAGAAGAAACATTAATCACTTACTGGAACTGTCCAAGTAGTAGTGAAAAAGTAGGGATTATTCATTGTCAGGGAACCTAAAATGAATTAAGGTAATTTCAACTGTAATTTCCTTCATGCAAAGGATCTATACCTTTAAGAATTAGAAAACATTTTTCTCTTACAGGTCTGTTTGACCTGCAGTTTCCTCTTTTATTTTGCTTGTTGGGAGTCTCTTTCAGTAATATGTTCCGCTTATTTCTGTGTTACTATCATACACCTGTTGCACTAATAGAAAGCAATCCATTTCAACAATACGAAGTTTTACTTCATGCAGTGGTGACCTACTGTCATATTTATCTGCATAGGTACGATGTGTATCATGTATAGACACTTTGTATCATTGGAATATAAGCCTGTGCTTAGATCACAAAATCACTGTCACAGAACATTTTAAATTTCCAAGTCTTATTAAGCAGGCAGCACTGCAAGTTTTCAAAATAAAAATATCCAATTGTACTAATAAAATATTTATAACTAAGGTACATGTTTTACTTATTTAAGGGACATTCCTGTATTTCCAGTAATACCTCCCCTCAGTTATTTCTAGGGGTAGTTTCCGTATCCATGGATATTTTTTAAGTGATATATAAAAGGCAAATAAAAAGTAAATCTTTTGTCAGCACAGACAAGAATAGCTAAATAGGAACTGCAGACGGTTTGATCATTTTTAGGCAGAAAAGAGATGTTAACTATATGTTACATACTTAATTAAACTTTCAGACAGCACTTTCTGCATTTTGGTGGGAAACTACCAATTCATAAAACTTATTTCCAGAATGCATTACAGTGAAGCAGGGCCATCTGCAGACATATACAGTCACAACAACTTTGGGAACTTAACGTGTTATTCTTTTCCTATCTGCCCTTTTTTGTTGCATTTGTTGCACCAATAAGTTTGCTAGCAGGGTGGAATACAAGAGCAGTGTTGTGCTCTGTTTTCACCTACAATGCAGCATCACTGTTTAAATTTCTGCCAGAAATAACTAAGCATTCATGTTTAGGATTGAAGTGGGTTGAGTCCATATTCCAGTACACAGAATCTGCTTTAGGAATTGTTAACTCCAACAGCAAGGAAGACGGGCTAGTTTGCTCCTGGTTACTACCAGATTTTATCTGACACTGCTGTCAGGCATGCTGTCACATTCCCATGCCTTCCCAACTTACCGTGTGTCAGCTGAATGGTAGAAAGTTGCAGTGTACACACGCCACAAGGCAACAGCATTTCACCTGAAGTCTTTGAGGATAGAATAGCTTAAACCTCTTTCTCTGAGAGGTTCCAACAGATTCTTTACTGTGCTTGGCCAGGGTCTGTGCAGCTGGACAGTCAACACATTTTTTACTCTGTTAACTGTCATCACTCTATTGTGTGTTTGAACCCAAGCAAGATCACAGGACAGTAATCTGAGGGACAGTGTTAGATTGTGAGAGATTCAAGATCAGTACTGCTCTGAATCATACCTAGCACAAGCTTGAGCAATGGCTCCCGAGCCTAGACAAGGCCCTAGTCATTTGCCCATTTTCTTAGCTTATCTTTAGAAATATTTTTGGAAGAGTGTGTGTAGGCCTTCAGAAGGTCTCTGACATTCTCACAGTGTACCATTACAGTCTTTTTTCTTTGTAATCTTGAGATATTTGGAATGACAAAACAAAATAGTGTGAAAACCAGGTCTGCTGGCAATGATAAAAATAAATGTGGATATTTTGTGGATGTGTGTATACATATATTCTGATTTAAAGATTTTTTTTTTCTTTTTGTCCAAAGTTATCTTCTTTTTAAAAGCCTTTAATGATTTATTCTTAAGCCCTTCAACCAGCAACAATATTCCATTAATGAGAGTGGTACAATCTGTGAAGCACACAAAAAGGAGAAGTAGCACAGTAATGAAGGAGGGTTGGATGGTTCACTATACAAGCAAGGACACACTGGTAAGAATTGTTACGGAAGACCTGTCCTCCAGTACGTGTTACGTTATAGTGTAGAATTGAATTCCAGCAATATTCTTGGTAGTTTACAGTCATTCATGTAAGGCATTTTTTGCAATTTTGGTGATTCCTAAAGTCCCAATTCTTACCATAACTAAGACTGGCACTGCTTGTAAGAACAGAAGACAGTTAAAACACCCCAAAACCATCTGATTATATCTGTTGCATTATCATAGGCAGCCAAATGGTCATTTTGAAGGAAGTGAAACATAACATTAAGGGGTTCTGTAAAGTAGCTTTACCTTCCAGCTACACTCTCTCTGATATTGCCAGTTGAATTGAGACTTTTGGAAAGTAGATTTAGTGTAGAAAAAGGCTATTTTCATTCCAACCAGCTAAAACATGAATAAAGCCTTCAGTATATGACCTTCAAAAGTGAACTGGGGTGTTATAAAGGATACAAAAAGAAATTTTAATTGCTTTAGGATCATATATATCAGCAAATTATGCTGAAGGTAATGCAGACATCAAAATGACATTTTAAATTTTTAAAACTTGTACAATTTTAACAGAGCTATTACTGAAACAGCAGAGCATAATAAGAGCTCTATAAATTCTAAATTCAATTATAAAGTCTTCATTAAAATCTTGTAATAGCAATTTGGTCTTTATCATTCACAGTACATCTCTTCAAGCTAAAGAAACATTTTGGCAGTGGTGCTTTTGCGAAATGAACATTTCATTAATTTACTTGTTTTTCATTGCAGAGAAAGCGACACTACTGGAGGCTGGACAGCAAATGCATTACACTTTTTCAAAATGATACTGGAAGCAAGTATTACAAAGTAAGGAATATTTTTCAACCTCTTTTTATACCAGCAGAATATAAGGACTAAATTGCTAAATTGATGCTTAATAAAAGTACAGTAATAGTATAAGTTCTATCTAGGTCTTGGGGTTTTTTATGTTTTCATTATTTAAGCTGCACATGTGTGTTCTGCTTTTCAAAAACAAGTCTCTGATCAGAAGGGTGTCAGCTAAAAAGGACCTATAAAATGTGTGTTATGGAAATCAAAAGTTTTTATATGAGAAGTCATCAAGGTTTTATTTCTAATGGAGTTCTCTTGATATATGGATGGCCCTGTTTTTTTCTGAAGGAACCACACTACACTCTTTGATAAGTTCAGTTAAATAATAAAATTCTATTTAGTCTTGGACAGAAACATTTAGTATTTTACCATCAACAGTCTTCTGTGTCACAGAGTTTCAGGTTACAAGAGCCTTTTTGTTTGTACAAGAAGCATATGGTAAAAGGCAACAGCTGATATCATAAACTGATCAAATAAAGTTCATGCTTAAGTTTTAAATGTTGATAATCTTTACACAGAAAGTAAAATATTTTTTTCATTTTAGGAAATCCCATTGTCTGAAATTTTGTCTCTGGAACCTGCAAAAACTTTCACTTTGCTGCCTCAAGGAGCCAATCCTCATTGTTTTGAAATAAGCACAGCAAATATAGTCTATTATGTTGGAGAAAACATAGACAACCTCTCAAGCGTTCCACTGAATAACGGCGTTATCAGTAGTGGCGTTGGCATTGATGTGGCACGAATGTGGGAGATGGCAATCCAGCATGCCCTGATGCCTGTCATCCCTAAAGGGGCATCAACTGGGTCAGGACCCAGCCTGCACAGTAAGTCTATTCATTTCCTCCACTTCAGATAAGTAGAATCACATCTCAAATGACATTGCTCAGTCTTCTGCACACATTGAAAGGATGTATTGCACAGCTGGTAAAGGCTATTCTGTCATGGCTTATCACTTGTCTTCCGTATTATAAACAACACAGTTTCCTATCCATGTGTTTTCAGTTTATAGTAGGACATCTGTATTAATATACAAGATGCAGATATTTTAGTGAGCAAATAGTTATGAAATTAGTAAGGCTTCTAATTCAAATTTGCATTGCTGGTGTGAGAAATAGCCTCCTTGTGCAGAGGGATGAAATTTTCTGAGCTCTAGTTCAGAACTGATAGATTTTTTTTTTCCCATCCTGACTGTAATTTATGTTTCTAGCTGTCTGCAGAAGCAGCTCTTCACTCTTTGGGTCACTGCAGCATAGATGATATGCTCCCTTTCATCATATTTGGCTGTACAGCTGCCTCAAACATTGTCCCATGCTGAGATGAAAAGAACTCAAGTGTGAAGAACAGCTATTCTAAGCACAACAAGGCATGTGTGTTATCCAGGACCAAAAGGACTGAATGTATCTTTGCTTCCAATTTACATACCTTTGTGTAATTCTCTAGCAAAGGTGACAGTTTATGTGCACCAAATATGAGACCTGTTTAAATCTAGCTTGGGTACTGATACAGAGCAAACAATTCCCCAGTACTAGCCATGTGCTGCTGTGGTTGCTCTGTACTTCTATTCAGCCTGGTCAGTGTAAAGAGAATTTGAATATGTCTACACAATTTGGATTAGACTTTTTGTTGCAATATACACCTACTTTAGCACTTGACAGCTGGATGCCATTAATGCAGGATAAAATGCTAATGAGACCACAAGCCCTTCAGAAACCGAGTAATACAACAGGCTGTGGCATTGCATCTCCAGGCACAACAGCTCACATATCAGATTAGATCAGCAATGCCCTTTGCTTTCTCAACTGGGGTCCTGTATAAAATAGTGTCAAATTCTGGATGTCATTTCCATCAGACTAGTTGCCTAGTGCCCCTGGTTTGAGTCCAGTGTAGCTAAACAAATCACCTAAAATGCTGGACTGGGCATGACAGCTGTCTTCTCTCCCTCTTGGGAAGTTTGAAAAATTTCTTTACAAGTTAGTAGTTATCTTTGGGTTATGTGTGCAAAAATTAAGGTCATCTGAGACTTTTAGAACAATTTCCTGTGGACAGTGAGAATGATAGCACCCTTCTTTCTTTTGCTTAAAGTCCAAAACTTGTCCATGTTTTTGTCCGTGGTTTTTTTCACGTAAACACAGCAGTACATATATTTGAAAACAAATTGACAGTGATAAAAAGCCTCTCCATAAGAAACATTCTATGCCAAAAGCAGTCTTCCTAAGGAAAGAGAAAAAGCCATGTGAAGCAGAAGTTACTAATGTTACTTACTGCAACTAGGATTGGTGCTGATGGGTAGTAGCAAGTGTCTTCAGTGTGTAATATAGGCCTTATTGTAGGGGACACTGGTTTTGAAATTTTTACTTAAACAAATGGAAAGTCAGCATGAATGGGGTTCTACACAGAAGTAGGAGACGGAGTTGACAATGCTCCAAAGAAGCATTCTTTCCTTCCCAAAGTATTGTCTTTGTGTAATGCAGTTACTAGTAGGCATATCTGAATTTTCACTGAACCCCTCAGTAAGTTTGCAGTTCAAAATGCTTATGACATGCTTATGACATCCTAAGCTCTGAATTGATAGAAGTTGGATCTGGTGTTTGTTGTATTAAAACACAACTGCAAGATTTTGTTTCCATTATGTCTGTTTTAATTTTTAAGTTTTTAATAATGTCTGTTAAGCCAGTTGAAATCGGTATTACTTGTAACAGTATGCTGTCTAATTTGAATGTGTATTTGCCTTTATCTGAATAACATCAAATATGTTGTAGGTGACTAAATAAATCAAAATTATTATTAATTCCACTAAGTAAAACCAGTTTAGTTGCAGTTGTTACTTGCATGAGGTAAAAAGCCTCAAAATAGAATGGAAAAAAACAGTAAGAAGCTTATAAATGGGCATTATGAGACTTCACTATTAAAAAATTAATGAAGTGTATAATTCTGTTTTTTCTCTACACTGCAAAACTGTTGTTCAATTCATGTGTTTGTGGGCTGGTATAATTTTATATTAGCTGGTAGACAAACAAGCTGACCTAATTGGTTCAATTTCTAGAGCTGTCAGTAGATACTGATGTAATGTGAATGTCATTTCCTATTACTACATGTTTGAACTAAAAGCACAGCAATCTAAAGTATATTTTGCTTTCTTCCCTAGGGGATATATCCATCAGTATTTCTGTGTCAAACTGCCAAGTCCAAGAAAACGTGGTGAGTGTTCTCTGGATGCTGGTGCTAGACATGCTATGATTAAGCTTGCAAAGTCATTGATGTGTTTTTCAAGAGGAGTGTTAGGGGAGTTCCCATCAGCCATTTCTCACTTACTTTGAAGAAATTAACAAACAATTAGCTTTTTTAACTTCTGACAAAAAACATCTTCATGGCACCTTTTCTTGAGATGCAAGAATTATGTATGGGTAATTTCACAGACTTTAACTGTGGATCTGTGTAGAATGCTAATCACCAAATGGAAAAGCGAGGTGTAGAAATTACTAGTTCATGGAATTTGTCAACTGAACTTTGTAAAACTGACCACAAGTCTTGATAAATATACCATTTCCTGTCATATGTGAGAGATCAGATATTCTCTCTTACATGAAGATGAAACTCTATCCAAAGGAAGAGTTGCATATATCATAACACACACATAGAGAATTCTGGGTTTCTTTTACTCTAGGACAGTTAGATGCAGGTCATGTGGTCAAGTTAACCAGTCACATTGCTTGCTTTCTGCCTCATGGCAGAGGGAAAAAAACAGATGCTCCCTGCAGTCAGCTAAAGCTTTGGGACAACTCTGGTAGTTGTCAGAAAAAGAGTGCTAAAAGATTGCCTGCTAGGGATGTGTCTGTTTGTTTACTAACAAAAAGTAAGACAGCCTTTATTATGAATTAGGCATTCTTTTACTATTTGTTGTATATGCTGTTGGTTAAATATCAGGAAAATAAAACTGAGCTGCAAGATTTGATGTTTATTTGAGTCTCCCAAATGAATCTGCTAACAGCTTGTGCTTTAGCCTGTGTTACAACACTGAGAAATAGTGAGACATGAGACTGCCTCTGTGGCACAAATGGAATATTTTACCCTTCTCAGTGAACCTGCTGAAGATTCGTCAGCTTTTACAGCAATTACAATTAATATGGCTTGTAAGAAAACACACCTGAATTTTTTGGCAGATAATATATTTTAAAATGTACTGTACTAAAAGTATGCTACTTCCCACTAGAAAAAGCAAATGAAATACAAATTTTGTTTCCATATCCTTAGGGCTTAATATCTGTTATGTTTATATAAACAGGATATTAGCACTGTATACCAGATCTTCCCAGATGAAGTATTGGGATCAGGACAGTTTGGAATTGTTTATGGAGGTAAGGCTTTGGGGTGTTGTACAATTGTGCTTAAGATAAAAATTTTCTTGAATGGGGAAAGTATTTGGACTCTGAAATGTTTTGTTGCAGAAATTAGCTGTCTGTTGTTTCATTTAAACAGTATAAATTCAACAAAATATATGTTTATGTTTTGTGTTGATGAAGTCATTTTGTAGATTGAAGCTTTCTGCCCAGTAGTGGGTCAGTGTATATCAGTAGCTTCATATTCTCTCTAAGTTCTAATAAAGCAAGCCCCAAAGTGAAGAAAGATGTTCTTTTTGAGAACTGTAATGGATGAAAAATAAATTATTCTTCCTTCTGTGTTTCTTTGCATATTCCAGTGAGGCATTTTTTATTGTTTTTTCAGTAGCTTGTTAGAATTGTTTCTCTTTTTATTTTCTTACTAATTTTTCCTCTCTCTTTTCAGCAGTTTTCAGCAGTTTTTTGGGGGTGTATTTAGGTACATCTGTTGTTTGAGACAGTGTGAACTAACAACAAATTTCTCACTGAGGTATCTCTGACTCTCTGATAAACCTGGGACATGCACTAACATGCCTAAAGGCTATCACATATTTCATTATTTGCTAGTCTGGAGCTACCAGTGAAGGATTAAGCCTACAACCAGCCGGTTGTAGAGAATGCAGCTGCAGATTAAATATATATGAGAAAATTAACTTTGAATCTGTACTGTTGAAATGTAGAGCTGACTTTCTCATATGTTTGTTTCTTACATGTTTAAATGGCTTTGTCAGGGGATAGTAAGAAAAGTTCTGTTGTCAAAGGGAAGAAAGAAGAGAAATGACAGAAGACTTTTAATGTCTTATCTGTAAACCAGCTCTGAGAATTGCTTGGTTATGGCCATTTGTGCAACCCATGAAAGGGGAATACTTTTCATAATTAATCATGTTAATTGATAGAGAGCTTTTGTTTTATTAATGCAGGAAAACATCGCAAAACTGGAAGAGATGTTGCCATTAAAATAATTGATAAACTAAGATTCCCAACTAAACAGGAAAGTCAACTTCGTAATGAAGTTGCCATTTTACAGGTATTTTTCTGTTCTTTTTTCATGTATTAGCTCCATTATTTATTTCTGTAAATACCAGATAATAATATAATTATTTTAATTTATAATCACTAGTGTTTTTGCAAAAATACTGGTATTTTTGCTGCTTATTCTCCATAAACACCCAAGAACAAATGTATCGGCAAGGAGTTACAATTTCTGCGGTGTTAAGCACCAGGCACAATAAGGAAAATGTATGTTAAACTAATTTGAAATTCATATATTCTCCTGTACTGCCCCTAGAAATTTTGTCCATTGCCCACAGGTTAGGCACACAGTTTAAATTATGAAATACTGAAACATCGTCTGGTTTAGGTGGGAGTCTGAAATCTGGATATGTAATGATAAAAGCTACTGATCATATTGAGAAATCTAGTGCTGTATTTATCTTTAATAGAATCTTCATCATCCTGGGGTTGTAAATCTGGAGTGTATGTTTGAGACGCCAGAAAGAGTCTTTGTTGTAATGGAAAAACTCCATGGAGACATGCTGGAGATGATCTTGTCAAGTGAAAAGGGCAGATTGCCAGAGAGAATAACTAAGTTTTTAATTACTCAGGTAAGAAGTTAATTACAGACCTAGAAGGAGATTTGAGGTCAATTATTATCACTGTGTCTTATGTTTTCCTTTTGACATAATTTACCTGTCTGGTTTATGAAAGTCTTGAGTAAAACAGGGGTGGTAAAACAGCTTTCTTTACATTACTGTACATTATCTGATAGATAGTAAACCATTAAGAGGACTTAAAACTAGACATGTATAGAGCTGTTGGCTGCTGGATGGAGGGGACATCAAGCTACAGTTTCTCATATGATAGAAGAATTAAGCACAATAAAGGAAAGCACTAAAAGCAAACTGTTAAAGAACTACAAAAAGAAATTTGAGCCTCTTGAACTGCCCCATATCAAACCACTGCAGTTCATACTATGCACTGTTACACCTATTTTCTGTGCTGAGATTGGATCTCAGTGCTACCTGTGACTGAGTCTGGCTTCCGCTATGACTTCTGTTAACAATTTGATCTGGGGTTTTTTTGAGCTTCCCATTGCTATATTCCTGTAATATTATCATACTGCTGCTTTGGCTGCGCAGAATACTGGTTTAAATTTAGATATACACATCAGTAGTGAGCCACCTCACAGTCAGAGAAGCCCATGTTTCAGCAGTCAGGGTAAAAGAAAGATGCAGTAACAACAGTATTATGGTGTTTATTATTATAAATTTATTATTTGGGGTAGAACTTAACAGCTTTCCTAGTTTCCAGGCTTTAATGGGCAAAACTGCCACCAACTTTAGGATTTGATTTCTTCTATTCACAGGTTCATTCAGCCTCCTCACCATCCACTGCTCTAATACAGTGGCAAATTCTGTCCCCTGACCAAAGACAAGGAACTGAGTTAAAGCCACACAGAAAGGATGGATATCTGTTACATTGTCACTATATTCATGTGTTTATAACAGAACAGAAATACATCCAAGACTCTCCATTCTTTCTCTTGTCAAGAAAACACTTCAATTGGATAATATAATATTTCTGTGAAATGTTTTTAGTTGAATTTATATATGAAAGGTCATTCTGCAAATGTTACTACGTTCAAAGATTTCACACACAAATAAGTAAACAAATAGTTAGAACCCAGTTTTTAAAAAAATTTTATAATGTAAACTCTTGGAGAGGGAAAGGTCCTATTTGATGCAGTGAAAAATAATGAAAACTTGAGGAACAGCATTTTGGTTTTTGTTGGGTTTTTCTTTTTCATTTTTTGACATTCTTGTAAAAGGCACATTCTTGTTGGATTGCTTTTCTTCACACCAGTCCATGCTTCTCTGGTCACTGATACTGTTTAAACAATATAAAACAACCATAATTTGATTTGTTTATTCACAGATCCTTGTTGCTTTAAGACATCTTCATTTCAAAAATATTGTTCATTGTGACCTCAAACCAGAAAATGTGTTATTGGCATCAGCTGATCCTTTCCCACAGGCAAGTAGAAAATGCCCTTCCTTAAGATGAATTGTTATAATTAATAAGTGTTAGCAATGTTTATTTTATGTATAGACAAGAAAATTATTAGTGACCTGTCTGCACAGAACTTTTAGATAAGAAAAAGCTGATCATTTATTCAAACCACTTTATAAAGAAGTCATATTGGAAAATCCTTGATTCTTGTCATTTGTCTAAAATATTGAACTAGATTTTCAAGTGTGACTCAGCTACTTGTGTAATCATTTCTAATTTGCTTACCATTACAGCACAAATTACTTGGCTGGTTGAGTCACTCCAGGAAAAAAGTTACTTTTCTGAAAGTTTGGATAGGGCTTATGAAGAACAAGAGCTTCTTCTTTAATTTTATGAATTTAAATGCCAGGTAGATCACAGGATATTTAAATATACTTTCTGACTTGTATTCCCCATTAAAAGGTATTTTTATCAGCTTCTGCTGCCTTCAGTCTGCAGAGTTCATCTATAATTTCCCTCAATTGCCCATATTCAAAATGAGTACTATTGATAATTTTTAAATAATATCTATCCATAATTGGAAGGGAGGTATCTATACTGAGCTGCTGTAAGTGAGAATTTTCAAGCAGTTAAATCTGTTACTTTGTAGAACTCAGACAAGGAAGTTTGTAGAGAGGCAGAGTATAACTAGGTCTACAATAAAATAAAAGTGGAAGTTAAAGAACTAAATTTTGTCAAGTTGCTTGTTTTAGGAAAAAGCCATAGGTAAAACAATTTTTCTGTTTGCTGTGTTCTTATGCTATGAATAAGTATTGCTATGAATAAGTATTACTATGTATTACTACTTTCACCAGGAACCTGAGCTGTTAAGCCTATCCAAAACTGTGTTTTATTCGTGGAATGAAGGAATAGAAGAGATACTATGGATTGGTAATCTGGTCTACTGTTTCAGTGGAATAAGAGTATTCCTCTCAAAGAGGAATTTAAAAAAAAGTATCCCTGAAGGAACAGTAGAGATGCATCTTGCAACTAATTGATGATCAAAGTTCCTCAACTATTTGATAATAAAAATAATGTATGTCTTACTATTGCATTTTTCATTAAACAGGTAAAACTTTGTGATTTTGGCTTTGCCCGAATCATTGGAGAGAAATCATTCAGGCGTTCAGTTGTGGGAACACCAGCCTACCTTGCTCCAGAGGTTCTGAGAAACAAAGGCTATAACAGATCTCTGGATATGTGGTCAGTGGGTGTCATCATTTATGTAAGCCTCAGTGGTACCTTTCCATTCAATGAAGATGAAGACATACATGACCAAATCCAGAATGCTGCTTTCATGTATCCACCTAATCCATGGAAGGAAATTTCTCTTGAAGGTAATACCTGTTTGTGGCTCTTCTTATATAAATGCTAAAAAGAGTAGATGTATTTTGCTTTTATTTTTTGTTCCTGTACATAACAGCATTAAAAAAAAAAAAGAATTCCAAGTAATGTAATGTGTCTGTTTTGTGCTATCAGCTGCTTTAGACATTTCCTACAGAGCATGTATAGACTGCATATGGCATAATCTTCTAGCATGGCATGTCTGCAGGAGGGGTTGAAGGAGGCACATAACCACCTACAGATGAGATTGCTGTAGGATCTGTGGGGAGCTTTAGCTGCTGGAATTGGTCTTGTGTATCATTCAGCTCTGTTGCATCTGCAGTCTCTTTCTTGTTCTACTTGTTCCAGTAATTGAGTTTGGTTTCAATAGGATGCTGTACTCTGATATCTTTGTGTGGAGAAGATAAAAGTGAACAATTCCATAGATGAGATTTCAGGAACAGTGTGAGAAAATGTCATGCAAGAGACTTTATGCAGGGGGAAAGCATTTGGAGATAACTGTGAGACCTTTGAAACTTGAGTTCTGGTCAATGGTATGAAAGACTTGTGGTGAAAAACAAACAATGTAACTAGTTCACTAGGAACATCTTTAAAGAAGGTAAATTAGTTCTTATAAAGATGTCTCTAAACACACATAAGTAGGGCATTTAACAAAATTGACACTTTTGGTTTCACCAACATTTTCACATACATAACATTTTTAGGCAACTTGATTTGCTTTGGGACTTTTTTTTTTGTCCAGAATTTTTGCAGGATTACTTTGTAAGCTTTAAAGCAAAGAAACCTTATAAGCATTGGATTCTTATATCCTTTTCTGAATTGTAATATATGCCAAAGTGAATTACAATACTGGCATTTACAATTTCTGGTATTTATAGTAAGTACAGCTCTTCTGATTTTCAGGTGATATGTTTAACATACCTGTTAAGCATAGTTTAGAGCAGTGTGCCTAATGCTAACTGTAATATATAATACAGCCTTGTGATATTCTCTTCTGAAAATGCTCTGAGAGCATTGTTTGTTATTTTATCTCAGTGGCAGATGAAGTTTGAAATCTGTTGGAGAAAAAAAAAAAGCTATAAATCTGCACAATTACACACTGAAGTTCTCCTGAACCTCCACACACTTTGATATGTAAGCTGACAGAATCTGTTGGCAGCAATGCTTTATCTGTCGCTAGAGATAAGCAAACAGCAATCAACACAGGGGAAGCTGCAAGAAATTGTCTCCCACAAGTTTCTACTGTGGTAGACAGAAGATCAATTTTTGCACTCAGAGGTGAAGATTCAGTAGAGCACCTACAGAAAACTCACCTACTTGGGTGTTACCTCTCCGTTTGTAGAATCACAGCCTTCATTAAGAGTTGATGGATACCAGGCTGTGAGCATGCAGAAGGGAGGGAAAAGCACTTTAACAAATTACTAAATTAAAATCTGCTTATACGTTGTGATTTTATGATGTATTTTGAATTGCTAGCTGATGAACCACTCTGTTGTGCTAAATGAAAACCTGGAAAATATCTGAAGAGATTCCATTGTGTTTAACACAGGGAGTTGAAGTCTGGATCTCCGTCCAAGTATTAGGTGATAAGGCTGATTTTTAGACCTCAAATTTGAACTCAAATTCCATATTACTTAGGGAAAATAAAGGAATGTTTTTCTCATGTCCTGCTCCACTCTCCTGACTGCTTGCGAGAGAGCAGGAGCTGGCCCTGTGGACCTGCTGGCTCCGTCCAGTTTTTGTTACCTCTGACAATGCAGCATGGTCAAAATGCAAACCTGTACGTGCTGTCCTTACATATCTAATCTGGATTAAAATTCTGAACAGTGCCATCTTAATTAATGCTGCAAATTAATGAATTATTTAGGGGAGAAACACAGATTATTTTAAAGGTTTCATGAAGGATCTTCTGCATGCCTATTGCAAAGATTGGTGCTAAGGAAAGGTTTAGCCTAACAGTGGTTAAACCTTTTGTGTCTTGTCCATGATTATTGTGACTCAGGGAGCCGAATATCTAAAACTTCTTGCAACTGTAGCTGTTTCAGTGCTCTCTTCAGACCATTGCTCATGTAAAAAGTTTAAGAATAGCTAAACTTATTATTGCCATCTTCTATTTTTATTGTAATCAGAGAGGGGAAAAACATGTATTTTGAATTTAATAGATAGTGCAGAAATTATAGTGAATGATGCTGTGTTTACCACTGCTTTGGTTTTAATGCACACTACATGCTTTTCCTGATGCTTGCTAAACAACAACATGTTAATTTGTGAGCTGGAAGGCAGAGGGTAGCAAAACTTTAAAAGAAGAAAAAATGAGACTGACAATATGTAAACATTGTGTCTGGAAAAGTAACAACAGTGGTAAAGTAGCCTAAATATTCCCATTGTATGTTACTTAGTCAATTACTGGTCTTTAGGTAAAATTGGCTTTAGAAATTTTAAATTGCGCTGATGAGGTGATATATTAATGAAAAACACGTGACCCATAACAGTTTAGACTGCATGGTAATATAAATAACATTCGTAATGTCTAACACATTCAGAGGAAAAGCACATGGAGGTAAGTTGAATTTTGGAGGAAAAGTTTGTCACATTGTGCAATATTGTGGTCTGTGTTAGTTTATTTTCATGATAGTTACTTTTTCTGTAGCATTTTCTAGCAATTCTTAAAATAAAAATCTGCAGTCACAAGCCAAGAAAAAAGACAGAATCTATTTGAGGATATTTTTTAAGTGCCTAATGTTTTTAAGTCACCATCAAAATTGTCTTCTCTGCCAATCATTTGTATGGTCTAGTAATTGACTGAATTTTCCCTTTCCATAATGTGCCCGTCTGTTGTCATAACTCTTGGATTAATTTCATCAACTCTTCCTCGTGAGAAATTTAGCTTTTTTGTGTAATGCTTTGTCCTTCCTTCTCCACATTAAAATGTAACTTACGAAAACTGTGACCTTTCAGTTTTGTAGGTCTCAGATTTCTCCATAAGGAATTCTGATTTTTATCTAAGTGGCTGCATTTTTCCATCTTTTTCCAGTAACTTCACTATTTTGAAAGAACACATCCCAAAACCTGAGTCTGTTTTTGGATGTCTAAATAGAATTGTAATACATTATTGGAGATAGGTAGTTTTTGTGGTAGACTTAGGATATGTTTTAGAAAACCCGGTTTTGTCACAGCCATTCAGCATTCCATTGCCCAGTCTTCTCTGTCTTCAATGTTTGTCAAGCCAGACTGCATTTCCAAATTCACTGAATTGCTGTATGACAATTTGAACCTAAATCTGTCTTCACTGTGGCATTTTGCTAGATATTGATATAGAGGAATCTACTTGCAGAGATCTTACCTATTTTATAGCTTTAAATTTCACATCTCATGGAATCTGTTTTCAACAGCTTTACTGTTTGTTTCCAACTTTGACCTTCCAGTCTACCAAATTTGCATCATCTCAAAAGATTTATTTTGACTTAGCTACATGTTACAAGAAATAAGTACTGCTAAATATAAAGATAGAACTCCATGATGGATTTTGTCTCTCTACCTGTTGGTATATTTTATGTAGTATGTCTTCACTGTGGTGGCTATTCTTTTGAACTGTATGGTCCTAAACTGTGCTATGTCGAGCTTTGGATTAGTTATGGTGTGTTTCATTCTGCTGTGGTATTTTCATAAAACATTGTATTCATAATTCTTTTTTTTTTCAGCTACCACCAGCACAGCTATTACTGCTAGCTTGATGGGCTGTGTGATGTGCACATCATTGATTAGGTGCTTCACATTACTTAATACTATTAAAATAATTTGGGAAGAAACAATGCAATTCCTATCATGCATTAAATTTGATCATGGTGTCCCTGTTACAATGTTTTGTAGTCATAAAGAAATACCACAGCTGCCTATGAGCCAGCATTTATTTATACTTGTTACAACATAATGTGAATGGAAACTCTGAGTGCTTCACACATTAATGAGAAAGTCACATGAATGAGTGAGCATTGAGTACGAGGAGGTCAACGCATGTTGAAGCTCAAAGATGCTCTCTGCCTCTGTAAATGTTTAGCTAGCTGTTGCAACGGAGGTCTTGGCTCTACTTACACATTTGCTAGGATAAATTAGTATTAGGAAACCTCTCTTGTAGGGATACAGCTTAGAATTGCCAAGGTTTTCTTTTGAGAGTACAACTGAATCCATGTCCCTGAAAATCTCAGCCAGCTGAAGATCATTTTATGCTTAAATAACTGCATGTACACCAGAGCATTTGTCAACAAAGCTGTATTGACCAGCAGCAGGAAAGGGATTTGTGTGTATGAAAATATTATACCTCTAGTCAAGAAACCTATGAGAAAAATCCAGGGCTTAGGAAGTCCTGGGCCTCCTGTGTTAGTGGCAGCAGCTTAAATTTTCACAGATGATGGCAGTAGGAGTAGGTAATGTTCTAGGTGTACTTTAAAAATTCTGAACCAATTAAATTTTATCAATAATTTAGGACTGCTTTTTTTGATATCCTTAAGGTGATTTCTTGTTTATAACTTACATTGAAAGTTTAAGTCTGTAGGGAAGGACTAAATGAATATGTTTGTAATAGGGTTTTCAGATGTTTTGCAAACCTTTGTCTTTATGTGTGGGTCACATCCTCATTGAGTTAAAGCAGTCATTCCTATGAAAAGTAATTATTGTATTAATTTGATACTTAGAGTGAAAATTGTGACTTTGTCTGTACTATAATTAATTATTTGCCATATTAATAAACTTGCATAAGCAGTTTAGAATCATGAACCTCCTGACAGTGAAGGTTTTTCCCAGTGAATTGAAACTAAAGAGCCATCTTTCATAAAATCAGAGGGATACAGAGCTTTCTAAAGTTTGCACTTGAATCTTTCTGTTGGGCATTCTGCTGAATGATCACCTATCAAAAAGGCCAGTATTCATTCTACTGGAGTAGCTGGCTAGTTTATTCCCTTTAACAAAGTCTCCAGCTCCTGGAACTTTATAAGCCCTCAGCTGAGTGCTTACACTATCCTTAAATCATGGAAGGTAAACAGGAGCCCTTAAAAGTGTTAGAAAAAGCGATTCCATAATCCTCTCAGAACTTTCACTCAGGTTGCCTTCTTGGTGATAACCTGTTGCATTCCCATAGATGGTGTGCAGACCATAGGTGGTCTTTCTTAATGCTCTGAATTTATTTAATGATTGATTTTACAGGAGAATACTATAAAATTTTATAAATCTCCTAAAATGTCTGATAAGAATTACTTTAAAACCTGATTTAAAAAAAAACAAAATCTGTGAAAAAGCATTAAAAGACTTTAAAATACTATGTAGTTACTACCCTCTCCTCAAAACTGCTTTGTCTTCCTAGACAGACTATTTAATTTGTAACAGATGATGCCCAAATTTAGTCCCCTGAAATAGTATGTCTAAAATAAATGTTAATACTTTCCAAATTTTCATGTTCAGTGTTTTTAAACAGTACAACTCAAATCTTAATCATCAAACAATTATGTGATTTTTTTTTTTTAATTCAGAAATTGAGTCAACCTGCATCTTACTGTTCATTAATTTTACATGAACTGAAGCCAGACTAAGCTTTGTAAGATAGGCTGTCAGGACACTGTCAGAACAGGATGGGGTTTTTGTGAGTTTAAACAGAGAGAAAAACTGGGAACTTTCCACATGTCTTTTAAGTATTTTAATTCCAGTACTCACCGTGTCATTATTAATGTCATTATTAAATTTCCTAGCTTCTTTGCTTTACACAGCACTGTTCTTTTGTTGCCTTGCCTGTATGTATCACTTGCATCTTGGCTTCTCTTACACAGACAGAATTCTTACAAGTTCAAGAAGTGGCATTTCTTGAATTCCATGATTTCCTGGTAAAAAGTAGCAAAGACTCTTCACTGTTGAAACTCGTGTTTTCTTTCTTTACCTAAGTTTTAAAACTTTGAGTAATAAAGCAAATGAAATTGTATCAGATAGTTTGAGTTTCTACTTCATGTGTACTTCTAGTAGTCACGTTGCATTTCCGCTTATTTCTTAAGAGGCAAGTGATAGGCAGAACTTTTCGGACAAAAAGAACCTTAGATAAAAAACTGAAAACAAACAGCAAAACTGGTTACAGAGACAGCAATATTCCAGTGGTGAAACAAGCAGACTATCTGTGTAAACTGTTCTCGATTGCTCGATACTGACAATTTTAACCATCCAGTGAAGCTGCCTTTTCACTCTCATTATAGTTTTGTTCCCTGTCCTTTTCTGTGCACCTTCTCTAGTGATTTTTTGTAGACCAGTTCCTTTCTGGTCTGTTCAACAAGCCATTGGCAATTTCCCCCAAGAATACAAAGAAATATGTTATTACATGTAATACATCCTAGTCCTGAAGTGAAAAAAGGGGCAAAGGGGTCCTTATCCTGTTGTAACTTGAGGGAGGTTGAATAGCTAAATATAATTTCATCACTTGTAAGGCTCGCAGTCATATGTGCTTCCAGTGGGTTGTACAGAAGAAATGTAATAGAGACATTATCAATCCTCAGTGTCAGGAAGAACGTTCAGTAGGTACTTGACAGTTACCGAGGCACATGCTGGGATATGTGCACCTACATCGCAACAGTTACCAGGACAATCAACCCTTTCATCAAGTTCTTGACCTATTTTCCAAACTGAGATTCATAGTAAATGACTGGAAAATGAACTCTGAAGATCATATACACCGAAATACCACTGAAAATAATAAAGAAATGGTAGCCCTACTAAATTCACATTCAGCACTGGCTTATGTATCAAAAGACAGACTGAAGTCTTACTGTAATTCTGCTGAATTTAGGGTAAGTTGACAGTGTTTCAGAATATGCTGATGTTTGGTGATACCCAGATACACTGCAGTGGGTAAGGGACTATGTTTTCCTCTTCAAAACATCAGATAAAAACAACGGTCACTACTTTTTGATAGGTGATATCAAAATGGTTGTGTATGACTGACTTTCCAGTCTCTTCCCCATAGCTTGGAACTTGAGAACGTCTCTTACCAATAAAGAAGAAGAAGATTAACCCCACTGTTTTGGAAAACAAATGAGTTTCAAGAATTCTATCATCTGTCAGTAACGGTCCTATTGGATATCCACTGACTTTCCTTATTCCACATCCACTTCACCAGCATTTTGAGAGGAAACAAAATAAACATGAGTTAGAGAATTTACAATAACTGTACTTGATGCTAAAAGAGTAGATAAGAATCTGTTTGTCCACAACAGAAAAGTAAAATTAGGACCATCTGTTCCAGGAAGAGGATGGCTCTGAGCCTCTGGCAATGCTTTCTTTGTCAAAAGTCCTGAGATTTGTTTTCTCTCATTCCCACAATTGCTTTGATTTCCAAGACAGTATTCATCACCAGGAAGTCAGGGCTGCTTTAGTGATAGTCTCCTATTGCTAAGAATAGGTTTGTCTGTCAAACTTAACTGGATAGATTCAGATAGACTGCCGTGTGCATTCCCATTTTCCTGGACATTGTTTTCATTGTGCTCTGCTCCATGGCAGAAACACACATAAAGCCCAGGACGGCAAATTGAGCCTGCAGAGAGGAAGTCTCTGTTAAAAAAGAAAAGCTTTTCCATATTGTTGTACGAAATACAATCTCAGAGATAATTGGTTCAAAGAATTCTGTCCTGTCTCGTACTCTTAAAACAGACAAGATGATTATTCAGCTCCTTCAATACCCAGCTGGCAACAATATCCATCTGACATGTCTCAGACCCAATGCCCCTCAGTGGTGCCATGTGTCTGTATTACTTTCAAGATCATCTTTCCCTGTCACCATGATATAAATAGAGAAATAAAGATGTAAACCAGCAAGCATACTTTGGACATGCCAAGGGATAATGTGATGAAATAGAAAAATTGCAGGAATATTATCATTCCTTGTGGCTTGTCAGTTATTCTGTAATAACAGTAAATTTCTACCAGCACACATGCTGAACATTTAGCACCACCTAATAGGATTTAACCTTTTGTGATAGCCTCGTTTTTTTATTTTTTAATGTTTTTTGTAGCTGCATTCAAAGCTCACTAGTCTCATTCCAGAGATTTTTCCAAATGGGTCGCTCATTGCAGTTCCATGCACTGGCTCATGGGCCTCATCCCTTCAGGCACCACAGCACACATACCTACAGGGTGAAAGAGTTGGGTTTGTTCAGCCTGAAGAAGTTTCCAGGGAGACCACATAGCACCTTGAGCTACCTAAAGGAGACTACAAGAGAGCTGAAGAGAGACCTTTTACAAAGGCATGTAGTGATCGGGCAAGGGGTAATTGCTTTAAACTGAAAGAGGATAGGTTTAGGTTGGTTACTAGGAAGAGGTTGGTTATTAGGAAGAAATTCTGGACTGCAAGGGTGATGATACAGTGGGACGGGTTGCTCAGAGAAGTTGTGGATGCCTCATCTGTAGAAGTGTTCAAGATGGACAGGGCTTTGAGCAATCCGGACGCTTAGAAGGTGTGTCTGCCCATGGTAGGAGAGTTGGATCTTTAAGGACCTTTCCAACCTGAACCATTCTCTGATTCTATGAACCTCAGTGAACCACTGACTCCAAAACCATAGAAATGATGGAATTTGTAAAAGAAGCCCTCTTACTTTTCTGAAACTGTTGACTAGCATGTAGAAGTAATGCTCAGTTCAAAAGAATAGTATTGCAAGACTTGGTGACTTACAAAACCTGATTTCTCCACTCAGTGACTGGGAAGGTGCTGCGGTCAGCTAAAAGTGATACTGAAAGTCTCAGAGAAATATATACATATGTATTATTTACTGCCCTCTTTCTACAACTTCAACATCTGTCTAGCTCTCTCTTTGCATGTCCTAGTTGAAACAAATACATTTAAACTAACATTTTCCAATATTATTTCTTTTCAGCTATTGATCTCATAAATAATTTGTTGCAAGTGAAAATGAGAAAGCGCTACAGTGTGGACAAAACATTAAGCCATCCATGGTTACAGGTATTTCTACAAATTCCATGTTTTTACTTACGCATTTAGACTCTATAAACATGTAACAAATCTTCATCTTTAAGCACAGTAGGATCTGAGAAGATCTACAAACCTGAAGATGTTTTCAGATCCTTAGAACCTCATGCTTATTCACCAACTTACCTATAGTTTCTCATTAATTTCCAAAATATTAGATTCCATTACTAAACAGTCTCCTGCTTTCAAAATACACTACAAAAATATTTTATCATGTTTGTCTACTGAGAAAATTATGTATATAAAAAACCCCCTTGTAGTCATTTGACTTACATTGTTGCATTGTCTGGAGGTTACTTTGATTCACTTCTTATTAAAATTATTCAACGGGCTTTCACTTCACAGTCATCACAAAAACTAGTGAAATTGTATGCTTTCCAGGAAAATACATGAGCTGCATTCACCTGAGTTCTTCAACTGAAAACTGAGATGTAAGGAATTTCTAAGATGCTAGCAGCCTCTGTCTCATGCTCACCATGTGGAATTTTTTTATCCTGGCAGCAGCCAAATCACTGCAAATTCAAGGCCTAAGACAGTGCAATGAGGAGCCAGAGCCTGTCCCACCATCCCCAACCAAGGAGCAGGGAAGCCTGGGGACAGCCCAGGCCAGGACACTGAGTCCGTCCCTGGGAATGAGGACAGGCTGAGGCCAGACAGATGCCTGTCAGATCTCCCAAGGGAGCTTTGTTTGCTTGTTGCCTGTCAGATCTCCCAAGGGAGCTTGTTGTCTAAGAAAGTAATCATGGCATGGGCGTGGTATAGATCAGATGCATAATCCCCAATGTCAAAGGAATCTTTATCAAACCAGAAAACTGAGTCCTACTCCAGTATCTTATAGCTGATACTGTTTCTCAAAGTAGATGGTGACCTTCTGGTATAGGAGGAAAAGGGCTGTAGCCTCCCATGCTGCAGCCCACCTTTCTCAGGGACATTTATCCAGAGCTTGCTTTCTTCCTCTCAGATTTCCTGTCCCTCACTAGTTTTTTCCTCCAAGACTGCTCTTCTCCCCGGCAACCATTGCAGAATTCATTTTCCTGAGTCTTTGGGGACCAGAAGTGTCTGGGCTAAGGTGTGCTGGCTGTCTCACGTGACAGGACAGGGTCCTTCTCCTCTACATCCACTTTTATTGCTTGTGCAATAGTGAGTGGAGGTGAACTAAGATGAGGCAGTTCAGCAGCAGCTCTAGCATCAGGGATGGGATGAGTCCTCTGTCTAGAAGAGTCCTACCTTGCAGGCTAAGGAAAGATGACAGTGGTTATTTTTCCTTACAGGGCAGTGAGACTTAGGGCTGTTCTCTGAGAACCTACCACAGATGACTGTGTAAGAAATGGGCCAAAGCATATGAGATACTAAAGATGAAAGCTTTATGCATTTACAGTGTTTGGGCTTTCTGGTGCTTTGACTAGGTGGTTAGGATTGAATTTTAGGCTGAGACAAGATGAAGGAGAAAAAAAGAAAACTGGATACAGGATCATGAGGAGAGATTAGTCTGCATGGGTCTAGGATTGGCTCTGCTGCAGCTTCATGTGTGCTTTGGGTGGGAATAAGAAAAGAAATTATTGAACTTTGAACAGATGAGAGGCTGGCAGAGCATGATGGTCTAAACAGCATGAGACTCAAACTAACTTCCAGCCTTACATTTGACTGTCAACGTGGAGTTCCAAACTACCTTAATGTTTAGATGTATACGTTTCTTTGAGCACACCAGTAACTGCCCAAGTTTGGAGAAGGAGTTTTTCCTAGCCCAAGCTGAATTTATGTTCTGCATTATTATACTGAGATGCAGACTCAACGGTCTTGACTGTCTGATACAGATCGCTAGAATGTACATGTATGATTTAAAGATGTTTCTTCTTCCTTATTCATCTTGTGACTAGGGTGAGGAATTGCTTTACCATCATGCCTCAGTTAGACATTATGGCACACTATACATATCTGTACATTTTGCAAAACAACCTGTAACATCTCAATACTATACTTGTGACAGAGTTTAATAAAATTAATTTATCAAAAAACCCTCTAGAGATGAAATTTATATCTTTAGGCAGATTTCATGTTTATATATTAAAAGATTTTTCCATCCTGGAGCAATAGGGATGACCCTTAGATGGCTGAGTTAATAGCACTTTGCGTATTATTGATAGCAGAAGGGAATATAATTTATTTTAGGAAATCTAAAAGTAATACTGTTATTCTTTTTCAGGACTACCAAACCTGGTTAGATTTAAGGGAACTAGAATGTAAAATGGGGGAACGTTACATCACCCATGAAAGTGATGACTCCCGGTGGGAAGAGTATTCAGAAGAACATGGATTGCAGTATCCAGCACACCTCATCAGTCCAAGTGCTAACCGTAACGAAAACACCAAGCTAGAAGAAACAGAAATGAAAGCCCTCAGTGAGCGTGTCAGCATCCTTTAAGTTGCATCCCCTATAATCTGTCAAAACACTGTGGAATTAATAAATACATACGGTCAGGTTTAACGTTTGCCTTGCAGAACTGCCATTATTTTCTGTCAGATGGGAACAAAGCTGTTATGCTGTTACACTGTTGATATATCTGAGTTGCCAAGACAAATCAACAGAAACATTTTTGTGTGACCAACTGTGTTGTATTTACAAAAGTTCCCAGAAACACTAAACTTGTTATTGTGAATGATTCATGTTGTATTTAATGTATTAAAACCTGTCTCCACGGTGCCTTTGCAAACTAGTGTTTTTCTTACTTGAGCCTCATTTTGGTAAGAGAGAACTTTCCCGTGAAGATCTCGGGGGTTTTTTGTGCATCGTTAGTATTGTAATTGTAAGCAAACTCTTGAAGAGTAGATTATAACTGCTGTTCTGTGAACAACTTCTACCATTTGGATAAAAGCTTTATTTAGTGTTCTAAAAATAGAAAAGGCAAAAAATAATGATTTGCATAGAATTGTACAGTTTCAAATCAGATAACCTGTGTGTGTACTTGTGTGTTTGTGTATATAGATACGCATACACACAGTATAACTTGCTCTTAAGCCTAAACGCCTTAGTAAAATATAAACTGCAGCATGTCAGTTGTATTTCCCCTTTTCTTGAAATATTCTTCTCTAATATGAATATTCTTTAATATGTACATTCAGAAGCTAAATAACGTGTTGACTTTGTGTACGTTTTCAATAAAAGTCTTGTTAAAACAGATTCGTTGATGAAACTTTCTGTTTAAAGTATTCCTGGAGTGGCATCAGAAGTACATTGAATAAATTAATTCATCATTTAGAAGACAGTGTGGAGATAGGTGGGAAAATGCTGCTGGTTTACCTCTTGTACTTATCACACATATTTCATAAGAACCTAACCAGACTGTTTTGTATCATAAGTTCATTCAGTTTTGGAATACTGAGGGAGTGGGGAAGTTGAGGATTCATTAAAGGGAGTTTAGTTTTTCGAGAAATGTGCCGCTTCTGCTTTTCCACTGAGTTCCACTGAACTGACAAGGTATTGCAGATCTTTCTTGCTCTTCTTCCCCTGAAAACTTTAAAGATACTAATTGTCATTTCTAACAATTACATAGACTACCAACGCTAAGGCATTTAGTTTTAACAGTGAGAGATGTTCAGGCTACACTATAAAAACACATGACAGAGTAACTCAGAGAAAAGCTGAAATTTATTCTAAGCCACGGTCTATCTCGGCAAAAAACAGTTAATGTATAGGTATTGAAGACTGACGTTAAAAATGTAAAGATACATTGAATGGCAGGCAGAAGTATGCAAAGATAAGAGCTGATAGCCACATATGATAAACCTCCACTGCTCAGATCTTGGCTTTATGTTAGAATCATGAGCTCATCTGTAGATAAATCATTCTTTCATTGAAGAAGAGTTTTGTCCTGAGAAATTTTTTGCCAGATACATAACATGACTAAAACCAGAAGAATTTTTCCTAGGTATTTTGCACCTCTGCTGGATAGTTAGTATGCACTGTAAAGGAAATTAAGAAAAGGCACCTCTATTCAAACAACAAAAAAAGATATTTTAGAAAATTAAGAAGTATTATGAAAAATTATTTATAAATCTCTTCTCCTTCCTCCCTACCTTCTTTCCCTACTCCCACTGCTGAAAAAAGAAATCCTTTTCTACTTCAGTTTTTAAGGAAGGTCTCTGGTAGTCCTGGCCTTGTGACATATTCTGAAGCAGCTCTTGTTGAGCAAGTTTGAATGTGTTGATTATTCTGCCATGCTGTATTTTCTGCCATGTCTATATTTTCTGTCAGGATTTAGTTTTACAAAACTAAAAATTGGCTAATCGTTGGCCATTGGTTGTTTTTCTTTCAGCCTTAAGCTTAATCATCAATTGACTGTAAAGTAAACATAAAAATAGACTTGGGCTGATTATCAAATTTTCTGTCAGTAAAACTGTATGTACTTGTCTATATTTAAAAGTACACTTACAGGTGCACCTGTGGACTCAACGGATATATAAAAATTATATATATTGCATTCTATGAGGACTCCAGGGGTCAAGTCAAATAAATAAATTTTTCTAAAAGGAAATTAGGAAATTTACCAGAGTCGTATAGACTTTGTTCAGATGTTGGTATCATGACTGCTCATAAGGAGCCAGGACTTCACAGAAGTGCCCTAATTTTGTTATGTCGTTCCCTCGGTATTAACCAGTAACAGATTTAGAGCTCTGCTTTCATATTGACAAATTTAGGTGAGTTGGGATTTTATGAGTGATTTGGTTTCATTTACAATTAGTGTACCAACTCTTGAGCAAAGGTAGTTTTTAACAACACAGATAAATTCTCAGAAATATCAAATAGCATACTGGCACTCTGTTCTTAAGCATGGACAGTAGTGGACAGATTAAGAGATACAGGAAACCACTGCAACTTGCAACAGCATCTCTAAAGAGGCTGGGTGACAAAAATAAAAACAGTGCAACTTTTAGTGAAGGAAGGAGAACGTTGAGTACTACTAAACTCCAGTGTCTGCTGATTTCTTCCACGAAAATGCTCAGCATGCACATGGGTTTGCTAAGCACAGAGCTATGTTAACAAACTTTTTTGTCATGGAGCACTTTTGATAAACTGTTTGCCAACAGAGCAGAGACAAAAGTATAAATGAATTTCTATCCTGAGAAACTTTCTGACTAGGTACTAAACATGATTTCCAAGGAACACTTATTACCAGGGGAATATTTAACTTCTTTTCTTCTCCGTGCCTGTTTTGTTTTTGTGGGGGTTTTTGAGCACTGAAGCTTGCTTCATCACTTTATGAAACTTGTGCAAATATTCATTGCTTTTCAAAAAATGACCTGCCATTAGCCAATGTAATACATTAAAATTTTCCCTGCTGCTGTTCAAAAATGTTACACTGTGAAATTTGAACTGTTTGCATTTTGGCCAGACAGATGAATTCACTGATTCCTAACTCATAGGCCTAAATGGAAACTTGCTCTTCCAGACACATCAGCATCAAAGTGTACTGAAGCAAATCTGTGGTTGTGTTGTCCTGTATAATTTTCCTTTGCTTTTTTCACTCAGGAAAAGAGAATGGTAAGCTACTCTGTGGTAATATTTCCATGGCCTTTACCATTAGGCCAGCAGTTCCTGGGCATGCATCATGGAAGCAAAACCAGCAGTGGTTATGCTGCATATAAGTGTTGACCTGAGGATCTGTTGATGGTATTTCCTTTCCTGCTGTGCTACACTGTGTCCTATGCATATCAAGCACATGTGTACAGGTTATCATACATCTGAAGACATGTTTATTGTGTCAAAACTTAGCTGTGGAATGCAGAGAAGTATCCAACACATACTTGGAAGTCGGAACTTCTGATTTAAGTTTAAGCTGCCATTTTCACTTCTACAATCCTTAGTCATTCAGATACACTTAGTTTATCTGGTATCTTGTCCAGGTAGTTTAACTAAAACAAGATGAGCAAAAGCATGCACTTGTGCAGTTTGTACAGCTCAAGTGCCATGCAGCTGCTCAGCCACGTGTGACCATCCATCCATCCATCCATCCATCCATCCATCCATCCATCCACATCTTCACATCCCAGGATGGAAGGGAATTCCCATCATTATGCCTTTTTTTCCCATTGTCTCAGATATATATCAGACCTCCTCATTCTCATCTTAGCAGGATCTCTTCAAAACCAGTTGGATATTCTCCCTTCCCCATTTTTCATCCTCCCTTCTCTTACTCCTCTACACCTCACTCCTGAAAAGCCTTCCTAGAATCTCATCTCCCCAGGAGTTAGAAAGTAGTAAATCCTGTTCTCATGTCAAGGCAATAGCTATCTGTATTTTGTGTTAATAACAGTCTTTTTTGTTTCAGAGATTATTTGTTTTACGTTATTGGATAAACCAACACCTCTTCTGCACACCTGAATTTATCCTGGACAGTGAAGTCATAGAGGTGATGGGGAAAATGCTAACAAGCTGATACAGATGCTTGGCATCCTTTCAAATTGGGGAGAAAGAAAAAGGAAAAAAACTGGGAAAATTTTAAGAATTAATCACTAGGCAGGTTAACCCCCATATACTACTTCAGTCCATAAGACTGGGCGAAAGATCAGATTTGAGTAGTTATATATTATGGTGCAGTATTATTCAGCTAGGTCTAGCAAAATATTGGCATCCTGGAAAAGCTCTACTTCATGCAGATACTCCAGAGACTAGTACCTGTAGTTATTTAGCACCCCAAACTTAGCTAAACTTTCATGGAGAAACTAACTTATTTTTTTTCCCTAGAAAAATAGTCCATAATGTATTCAACAAAGGAAGGCAGGCACATACTGCACTGGCCAACTTCTGCCTCACCAGACTTACGGCATCTGAACTAAAATCTCATATTCCTGGGGTTTTCTCATGCATATGCCAGGTGAGAAAGAACTCAACCAAATCAAATGTAAACCAGAGGAACTGTCTTGGTAGATCAGGCACTTTCCAGTGGTGACAAATTTGACATGTGGATGGGATGCAATTTCACCTTGCTTTTTGATTACCTTGTTTCTAGCAACTGGAACGAGTCAATGCTGAAATTGGAGTCTGCTGGGTGAGCTAATATTTGTCTGTGGTTCTTGATGGATTGTTTATTTCGGTGAAGAACAGGGAGCACACATGATAAGAAGCAAACTATTTTGCTGCCTTACTAAGCACATCTACAAACTTGAACATCAGCTGTTCACAAAAAAAGAATTTAATAAAAGTCTACTTCAGTTTCAGGCTGAAAACTTGCTCTTTTGAAAGGTTCCATGAAATGAAATGTTTTGCTTGGGCATGCAAGCACTAAGGCCCTAAACTAAGGGAATCTATCTCCTGTGAGTCTGGAGAACCTGACGCCTCACGCTGCAGAAGTCTGCCAGGCAGGGTGCCAACCAGGGGAGCTACAAGGAGAATAGGCATGATGAAAATGTGCCTTTAAGGCAAATGCCGAAATCTGTAAGCATGTGTGTACTGCCAAAGTTTGACAAAAATTGGCAGATTCTGTTAAGTATTTCTATCAAGACTAACTATTTTTCAATATAAATTTATGATACCTTTGCCAACTATAACTTACATAGTTTTCTGTATAACTTCCAAAACGAAGAGTGACTTATTGGTAATAACCTCTGACACTTTTAATGAGGACTGTCTTTTCAGAGTCCTAATAACTACCCTTTGAAAAACAAGTAGAAGTTCTGGTTCCTCTGTTGACTTAGGCATATAAAAACATGAGTTATTTGAGCAGTTAGGTCACTGAATTTATTACATGGAAACTTAACTGACATATTCTTAAAAAAAAATTCACTTGAGGGACCTGGCTCACATTTACCAACTAAACAGCTGCAGCAGTTTAAGATGTTACTGTCTCAGCCTCCAGCTGTTTGTTACTGGCCTTATAACAGAGCAAAAATAGAATATTTCAACTCTTCTGGTTGACACTCAGAAGAATCTAAGCACAGTTTTTATCTTAATGTTTAAGTTAATTTGTGCAATTGTGAATCAGAGCTGTGATGCTTTGTTCTGCTGGCTCTGGCATCTGGAAAAGGGCAGGAAGGAGGGTGAGGGCACTCTGCTACTGTAGCTGAGTTTGCCAGAAGTCACGCATCAGAGTGCTTAACTTTATTTCTCAAAAGTGAATTATGTTTGCAAGCACGAATCCCTGAGGGTTTCTAGGTGCTTCAGCCTTCCTGATTTCTTCTGAAATAAGATTTAAGGTCTTCAGAGAGTAATTAGGCACTGCTGAGGTTTCTAAGTTTGCCACTTTGCTCATGGCATTGTATCTCTGTGCTCACCACAGATGATCACTACATGTGCTATGAATAGGAATCTTAATAAAAACAATAATTAAGGTAATTTAAAAAACCCATGCTCATGTAAAATGTATGTATCCACAGGCTTTACTCTGTCATCTGCCGAAAGGAAGTACAATCAAGAATATGCATGGCACTAAGTGGTGAAAAGTTAGAGGAGGCATTTGGCTCACAGCTCCAGACTGGAAAACCTCTAATAGGCAAAATGAGACCTACTAGTAAAGTATAATGACTATAGTCTTTCTTAGGGAAATAAGGAGATCTTAATAAGGAGCGCTTTTTATGTTCCTGGGTTGAACTTGACTTCACCTTTATCCTAATGGGAAGTTTTGCACATCAAAGTTCCATCTGGAAAATGGGCCAGTTCAAGATTAACTGCTTTGACTCTGATAATGGCCTTTTCATATTTATTGTGGTCTGAAAACAGCCTCTCTTGGCTAAAAAATGCAGATGTATGTATATGCATATCCACTAATATTAAAGTTGGAAGAGTTCCTACTAAAGCAAAGAGTCATCAGAAAGTATTTATTTAAAGCTGAAATACCCCTTCTCATTCTCAGAACTCAGTAAAACCTGAAGGAAAAATTCCATGGACTGTTGCTTTTCAAGATCACAACATTTCAGGAAATTCAGAGAAAGTTTTAGGATTAGGAGTCTGAATGCATACATAGAGATTGGGAAGAGCACAAAGCAAAACTGGCAGGTATCCAGTATACCTGTTCCCCTTTTTGCAACAAATTAGATGCACAATATTTTTACGTATTGTAACAATTTATGGCTATTAGCCACTTGCCTGTGAGAAAGAATACAACTGCCTGAGCTTCACAGCTCGGGTAACATAGGTTTGCATGCATGAACTGGCTTGTTCTAAACAAGCTCACATTAATAAAAAATCAGTCTCAGTACAGGAGTGCCTACAGAGACAGATATTAACCTAACATATCTTAGCCTTCTTATGGGTTACTGACACTTGGAAAAGGCAGTATTCAAAAATATGCAGGAATGTACAATATTGTCAGGCAGCTCCTCATTATGTTTCTATATTTAACTACATTTGTAGGTGGCACACTGACAAAGAAAGTAAATGAATGACTTGGGCACAGAGAGCAGTAACCTTGAACCCAAAGCCAGTAAAAGGCAGGCATACTAAGTGATATATTCTCACCTTTCCAGTTGACTTAGATGCATCCAAAGACTCTTAGACGAGATGTTCTGTGGGAGACAAAGGATATACTGTGTCCATAAAGTGTGAATTACAATCCATTTACAAAAAAATATCTTTGTCATACATTTGAAGTACTTGTAAATACACAGACTCCCTGTAACTACAACCATAGTTGCCTCAGAGCTCACGGTGTCCATAGGCTGACTGCCCAAAAGGCACAGCCCTTGAAGCCTAATCACAGGCACCAGTTAGTCATGGCAGATCCACGGGTTTCCAGCCTTGTTTAGCACAAATCTCTCAGCACATTGCTAACAAAGTACTGTGACAAAGTAGAATATAGTTTCATAGTGTGTTAGATTAAACTTCAGCTATGCATCTCCTATCCCTGTGCAAAATGTGGAGCTTGAGGAAGTAAAGAATGCATACACAAGGAGACTGGTCTATCAGTGATTGCTGATAGCAGTAAAACCTTCACAGGATAGCACATATTTGCTATATGACAAAAAAGTATGGTTGCATAACATAATCTACTCTTTTGATCAAGAGGACAGAGCTGTCAGCCACTGTACTAGAAATACAATTTCTCCTGTGTCTTGTTTCACAGCCTTCCAGTCAAAACTGACCTTGTTTGTCCCTGGAAGCGTCTTGCAGCTGGGCTCCAGTTCCCTCTGCCCTTCCTTTAAAAGCCTCAGGGCTTTGCCCTTGCACAAGCCCTTGCATCCACCCAGTGCCTTCTGCATCTCACAGACCCACTGTTTCCACATTTACTGTAGATCTGCCACAAGCTTTTGCTTGTGAAGAGGCTCAGGCTGCTTTTGGACAGAAGGAAGGAGACTACCTTCCAGCTCTTCCACTCTTATTGCAGACAGCATACGAAGATAATAATTCTGGGAAGGAGACAACAGAGTGGGAAGGCAAGGTACTGCAGAGGATGCAGGACTAGCATTATAAATGCTGCAATATTCTGCCTGCTTGATAACTCTCCCGTCATACGTATTCAAACTCTTGATTCACGTACTCCCCATCTAATTTGTTTTGAGCAGACTTATTCATCTATTCATAGCCTTAAAGGTGATGAAATTAATTTATTACACTAATCCTCTCTCAATTCTTTTGTTGGCTAAGCTGGGCCTTTTACCTGTAAAATTATATTGGCACAGCTTTTAAAGTAGACATATTTATATGAGCACAAAAGTATCTTATAACTGTAGTGGTTAAATCCCTACTCACACAAAAATAGGTACACAAATATGAGTAGATCCAGACAATATTATCACTTGAACTAAATTCTCATAAATAGCCCAACTTTACTGTTCAGACAAAGCCTTAGCCTCCTCTTTCAAATCGTTTTGCCAAGTAGCTGTCATCATTTTATGATGTGAACAACCATGCATTTGCCTGAAACCACCAAAGCAATCTCTTTCGAGCCAAGTGGGTAATATCACAATTCTAGATTGAAATCAAACCAGTGATCAAAGACAAAAATGCCAGGGCATTGCCAGTTTTCTGAGCCATCCAGTAACCATTAGCTTATGTTGTCTGATTTGCATGATAATTGTAAAATAAGAGGCTGTGTGATTTTACTCCATTACCAATATCTTTTCATACTCTGGGGTTTTTGGGATGTGGGTTTTTGTTTGGTTTTTTTTTTTAGCTGATACATGTTAACAACTTCTTATTCCCAAGCCACTGCAGACTTTATTTTTAAACTGTAATATTCAGTAAGGAACCACCCCTAGAGAAAAAACGAGAGCGGGGAAATTCCCTGGGACGTCCCGGCCGAAGGTGCGGCGCTCGCCGCCGCAGCCGAGCCCCGCAGCCGCGGCAGCCCCGCGTGTCCGTGCGTGCCTCGCCACCTCCTGGCCAGCCCCGGCACCTGCCTCGGGCGGCTCCGAGCGCCCAGGCGCAGCGAGGCCCAGACTTGTCTCAATACCAGCGATCGCTCTGTTTTCACAAAGCCTTAGGCGTAGAGGAAGTACGTAAATGCCAGCCTACCAGGATATTTTTAATGTGAAAACGCAGTAAGTCACGTTAAGGTAGGTGGTAAATCTCCTTCTGTTTGATGTCAGAATATTTTGGAGTTTCCACTGCTGCTAATTACTCTGTGTTTCAGAACAAAAAGGTACCCCCCCCGCCTTTCATTTGCATAAAAAAGCTATATGTTCTTTTTAAATATAGAAGCAGATGCCAACAAGCTAGAAATTGTTATAGTACTTCTGGCAGCTTCTAGTCAGCAGAGGTCATGGAGCAGTGCTGCCAAGCAACTTACAGGCAGCCACTTCCACCTAAATTATAAAATAATGCCGCATAGGAAGACTGCTGAATGTCCCACTTTCTGTTCAAAAGCATTAATCCATAAGACAATAGTAAAACACATTCATTGAAACTATTAGTAGTTTAACTGATAATTAACGTTGGGCAAAGAGTGGCTATGAAGTAAAAAGCTCATCTTGCGTAAAAAAATCTTTAAGCAATTTGAATATAAATAAGATCCTGAAAGTTCCTTAGAAAAGTTGGGCAAAGAAAAAATGTATTCATGAATAAAAATTAACCTGGTTTAATTCCATCCAGAGAAGGCAAACACAATGTTTTTATCTCTAGATCAAAGTGATTTTTCTTTGAAATAAAGTAGCATGTTTGGAAATGCAAGTTAAAAACCACAGCCAAACCATAATGAGACACACTTGGGAATACAAAAAGAAAGGTAGGATATTCAACTACCTACAAGTAGATATGAGCTGATTATTGCTCTTAGACTTCTTTTACCTGCTTACTTTTTACTTCTTGATATCTACCTGTTCAGTCCCACATCTCTTTTGCTTTCAAACTTTCCAGTATGTGGCATCTAATATATATTGAAAATGTTGACAGTTTACATTTTGATTGTAATGTCTCCCTAAGTATGTTTTGAAAGTCTCTCTTCAGCTGTTTTTTGCACAACTAGATATCCTGTAACTGTATTGAGTAATTTAATGTATAGCTTACATCTGTCTACCATTAGAGTTCCCCAAGTAAAAATTCTGCCACTTATGTAATTTGATCTTTCCCAGTAGATGTGCAGTTCAGTTCTCCATTCCCTCGCAAATTGTTCTGTTGTAATCCACACACTACTTGTGACAACATTTTCCCTATTTCTTTTACTACCTTTTCAGCTTGTCTGCACATTAGGCATCACATGGTAATAGAAATAGTCTCTTCTTCTGGAATATCTTCCAGCACAATTCTCATGGGACTGCTCCCAAAACTGGCCATGGTTGAGTTCCTTTATGAGTTTATTGAATAGGACCTACTTGCATCAAAGCCTTTCTGCTGGAGAGTCTTTACACTTGTCAGGGTAAACCAGCTGCAGTCTGGAAGTGGCCAGTTTAGAACTGGATTACCTTTGCACCTCCTTCTTCTCTTTGCCTGGGAAGATTGAGAAGATGGCAACAGGATGGGGAGCATGGAAAAACATGGACAAATAGGTGGCAAATTAAAATCCAAGACTGCTTTCCTCCAGTCAAGAAACCAGAGGTTTTGGCTGATTAAACTTTGGGGTATGATAACACTGTTCAAGTACAGGATAGAGTAAGTTTAGTGCTGGCTTCTGAGCATAGAACTGTGAAGAAAAACAAATATTACATCAAAATGGAATCTGCAAAAATGAAGTCCTTAGACAGAATACATGTCCATTCCTGCTGGTGAGTGGAGGTTAGCCGTACATTCAGGAGGCTGTGTTTCTGCAAAGGTAGCTAACCTGTTGTCCTACAGAAATTTGTGTATCGAATCTAAGTACAGTAAAAGCCAAATTCACCTTCACTAAGAAATTTTTCACTTTACAGGCACTATATCACAAGTTACCTACTCTATCATTCTGAACTCTATACTATACAAGCACTTTGCAAACTTTATTTTATTGATCTGTACAGCAGTCATGTGAAGATCAAACTACCATCACTCCTGTTACATATTCTCTCTGTATAAAACATTGAGATACAACTCCGTTAAGCATCTTTTTCCACAGTAACAGCCTAGTCTGGCAGAACAGAAAAATAACTAAAGAAAACAAATTTACAGTATCTTTGCCACAGTGCAACCGTACTAATCCTTCTGTATCAGTGAAAGAAGTTACTGACTAAGTTCACAAAAACTGTTTTCCCACGTAGTATCATGGAATTAGATCCATTATTTGTATATTTCACTTCTTCCACTGTGATGTCTTAGTATTTCCAAGTTCAATCACACTTTATTTCTTAGATATTCTGAAAAGCGAACCTTTGTAAGGCTCTGGACACAGCATTCAAACATTACTAGTCCCATTCAAAATCTGAAGACATATTTCTTATTGACTTAGGCATACCATCAATCTCTTCCAGTGTGCAGTTCCTTTGTCAAATATTCTTAATCCACTCTGAATTGCACTATTGCTTCCCCAAATTGTGGTGGCTTAGGACCTGCATCAGTATGCAAACTCATTGCTTTCTGTCAGCATCATCTGACTTGGTTTTAGATTGTTTGATACTTGTGAAAGAAATTAATGAAAGCAACTTAAGCAGGAAAAGAAAAATCTTTTCCAAAAGCACTGGGTCTATATCCTGAAAGTTCTGTTCTAAAAGACATTGTTATTTAATAAAAGCTTGCTTTCTATTTAAATATTCCTTATTAAATAAGAAAACAAAGATTAGCAGACAAAGCTATCTAAGTTGCTTTGTTTACCTCTCTTCAGGGCTATGGTATTAAAATAGAAAGTGTAAGAAATTTCTGGGGGCAAGGATTAGCTTAGCAAATTGCTACCAGGAGATGGCACCATTAACAAAATAATTTGAGAGCCACATATGAGTTCCTCTCGACCATCTCTGTCTGAATGCTTTGGCAATTCCAGGTATTGTCTGAGCGTGATCCTGCAAATCATTTATCCGGGCAATCCTGGCATGCCAGTGATCCCAGGAGTGGTGAAAGCGTCCTGCACGCTGCTTCACTGGTGACTTCTTTGCTCAGGCTGGCAGATCAGGACTTGCAAAACACAGGAAGAGACTAGGAGATACTGGGCAACCATTTTCCTCTCTGATAAGCATATATTGATTTGGAAATAGGATTGAGGGAATATAGGGATATAATATATAGCCATATATAATAGGTTGGGGACTTTATTTATTCATTTTAAATTTTTATTTTATTCTGCCACATATAGGCTGCCACTAACTTGCATGAAGACCTGAATGCAGTGTCAGAGAAGGGCTGATGTGGACTAGCTCCAATCACAGCTGCAAGAGCCAAATGCAAATATTCAAACACTCCTTCCCAGAGGCTGAAGGTATGACATTCTTTGTCAGTCTTCCAGTATCTCTAAAGAATAGCATTAAATTATTTTATATTTACAAGCCTGCAGGGAATCCAGCTTAAAATGACAAGAATTTAAAGGCTCTGAGACCTTACCCTACCCTGCTCTGAGAACATCCCTGTGGTCGAATTGGTCCTGTGAAAGGTGAATGAAAGATTTAGGTTGATGACAACAATGTCAGAATTTCACCTGTTAACTGCAGACGAAGTGGAGCTTTGCACTCACACAGCTTGCAGGATCAAGTCCCTTGTGTGACAGGAAGCAAAATATTTGCCATGTGTTTCATTTCAGTTTTAAGCACTTCAGGTTTTGAATCCTCTTGGTTAAGTAATTGATGTTTGAATGCCCTGTCTCCTGCTTGGTATTTTAAAATAAACTTTGCTACAGCACAGATTATGAATCAAAACAGCTGCTGAAGCTGAAAATGTACTTAAGCAGCAAGATGGCTCTTTGTGAATCATAGTAACTAGTCTTATATATATTGCTGCAGCATCCAGGGAGCTAAATTTCATGTACGTTGGTTTAAAAAATTAATTATATAGATCTGGTGTTTACAGATTTTTTTGTCTCCCCCCTTACTTCCTGCCAAAAAAACAATGAACTAAAAAACTCCTTGTTACCAATATCTGTTGTCAAACTTGTGTTTTTCATATGCCACAGCATATGAGATTATGAATAAATCTTTTGTCTTCTGCAAATACAACAAGAAGCCATCAAAAATCGATTTTTGCAAGCATTTTAGTAAGCTGTTTGCAAGACAGTTGAACTCTGTCGTGGAACCCCCTCTAGGCATGATTAAAACACCTAAGTTATCACTTGTTCATTGGTTGCATGGTGAACTTTTAGAGGACTGAATAAAGAGAAGAAAACAAGGGCTCAAATTTTTACTTTCTGGTGGGGTTAGATCAGGAGCTGTGTGTATGTCTCACTGTAAAGAAGCCAGGCCATGAAAACATACAGGGGTAATCAATTGCTCTGCACTAAAAATTGTGATGAACATGCTGTTGTGAGAAAGATTGCATACAATTTTCTTGAAGCAGCAAGTGCCCATGTGAAACCTGGGTACAAAAACCTCTACCGAAACAGAAAGGGAGGTGATTCTCCCCTTCTCTTCAGCCCTGGTGAGGCCACATCTGGAGTGCTGTGTTCTGTCTGCCCAGATCAAGAAAGACGTGGAGGTACTGGAGAGGGTCCAGCAGAGGCTACAAAAACTATTAGGGGACTAGAGCATCCTTTTTATGAGGAAAGGCTGAGGGGGATGGGCCTGTTCAGCCTGAAGCAGAGAATGCTGATAAAAGATCTTATCAATGCATAGGAATATCTTAAAAGCAGGTGTCAAAAGAATGGGGGCAGACCCTTTTCAGTGGTGCCCAGCAACAGCACAAGGCACAATAGGCACCAGCTGAAACACAGGAAGTTCTGTCTGAACATGAGGAAAAACTTCTTTACACAGTGGGTGACAGAGCACTGGAACATATTGTCCAGAGAGGCTGTGGAGTCTCCTTCTTGGAGATACTCAGAATCTGCCTGGATGTGGTCCCGTGCAACCTGTTCTGTGTGAATCTGCTCTAGCAGGAGGATTGGACTAGAAGACCTCTGGAGCTCCCTTTCAGCCCCAGCCATGCTATGATTCTGTGAAATCAGAAATCATAGAAACCATTTCTCAAAACACACAAAATCACTCAGAAGGTATAATACAAGGAGCATAATAATTGAAAATAAACACAAGGGACTGAAAGCAAACTAGTGTAGAGACCATCAGGATCCCAGGAGGCAAAATTACAGTATGGTGCTATTTTATTCATCAAAGAAACAGCCTAAATGAAGTAAAAATAATGTGACATTGTCAAAAATTAAGGAACTGGGGTAAAATGTAACAGCTGGATAAGCAAATGGAATTATGAACAAAGATGTTCTCACCTTTTTGTCTACAGTGAAAGGGGAAATAAAAAATTGTGCATGGTCTTTGTAATCAACCAGAACTCAGAATACATTTCTCATCCTAGCCAAAAGCAGCACACAGAATGGTCCCTAGCTGCTTGGAGTCATTAATAAATGTTATAGTATTAATCAGTCTTTCTACTGCACAATGATGAGCTACAACAGCTCTTGTCTTTCCTAACCACTAGGCTTACTGCTGTAATTTACTAAACCTTGTTCTCTGAGCTTCAGCAAACCCTCTAAACTACAGGTTCTGAGAAGCTCTAATAAGCTATGTCCTCTAAAAAGCCGTATTTAGTGCAAAATATACCTTACTGCGCACATTCATGGCAAAAGACAGTGGAGTCAGAGCTCTCTGTATCTGCACTGGGTTTATCTGCATTTCTGCTTGCAGTTCAACATGAAGGGAATAATGCTCAAAGACATTTGAGAAAATATGTTTTTATTTTTTCTTGTCTATCACTTCTAGCAGAATTGTTCTTTGATTATTACCTCCATTTAAATGAATAAGGGAGGGTACAATTTACAGAGTTGCAAGCAGGACCAGTTTTAGTTCTTCATTCCTACTGGCCATTCATCTGAATGTCATGAGGGAATCCAGCCACTGAATGCCTGAATGTTTGGAGTCTCTGGAACTGATGGGAAGCCTGAGCACTGCCCTTTAACCTTCTGGCCTCTTGGCTTACTCTTAGATTCCCTCAGAAAAGCTGAACCTTGCTGTTCAACTTCCTATCCCAGCAGTAAATTCAAACTCCATTGTTACCTAAAGTCCTAGAATCTCTCTGAAAAGTGAGCTCTCTGGTTTACAATTTAACCCTTCAAGCGCCAAACCCATGCAATCAACTTTCATTGTAGCAAAAGTTTTGTCCTGTTTTTTAAAAATAGGATTGGTTTTTACTTAATAAAATGGAGGAGATTATAAAGTTCTGGAAAAAGAACAAATATCCTACATGTAATGCTTTTTTTTATCTGTCCCTATTTATGAAAATCTTGGAAATTCATCTGTCTTCAGGAAGATGGGGAAAGACTCTGTCTTCCCTCAGCAGAATGCCTCATCAGCTCCAAGCTTCTCATTCCACCCGCTGCAATTTGCAAGCAAACTGCTATCAAGTAGTGACTCCACTGCTTAGAGCAGTGCTTATAGTTGTAGGTCTTGTGCCTGCAGTCCCTAGAATAAAAGTAAAAGAGTGAAAATAGGGAAACACATCTTAGACTTGAAAACAAGGTGGATTTTGCAATCTGATGTGATTAGCTATGTGTTTCCATTCTGGAAATTATGCATTGAGAGATTCACACATTATTTGCATTTTTCCAAGGAGATTATGGGATTAATACAACACTCCATCAAAGTAGCAAATAATTATAACTAGACAAGTCAAACTGAATGTTGTGTTGCATACTAAAACATCTGGAAGGGTTGTGAAACAACTAGGGCAACCTCGCTGTGAAGAGACTTTGCTGTGTTAGCCTGAGTTAAGACGGAGCAGAGAGGCAGTAGGGTGCAGGAAGTGCAAAGCAAGGAAGTAGATTCTCAATGACAAATCCAGAAAACAACAAGACAAAAGAGCAAGGACGAGGTTCATAAAGACAGTTGGGGTTTTTTTTACTCCAGAAGAAATGATACATATAGCCACTCTAATTTCTTCCACATGATAGATGTAGAATCTCGTCCTCCCTATCAAGGGCAAAACCTTTTGATTGAATATTGTAGAAAGAACTTCAAGCCTCCCATCCTCCCCCCCCCAACCTCACTGAGAGGCTGGAAGCTGTTTGTTATAGTACCTATGGAAAAACTCTTTTCCACAAACTTCAGGCTTTAGCATCTGTCTGATACATTTTTTCCTGTCCTTGGGTTTCTGTTTTAGAGTTGATTAGAGGAGAAAAAAAAAAGGAAGATATTCCAGATTCTGGACTAAAACTGCAGTTCCACTGACCCTGATCTTCAGGGCTGGCACAGAAATCAGCTATGGCCTCAATCACCCCCCAAGCTGAAAGCACTTGCATCCAAGAGCTTCAGTGTAAACATCAGCTAACCAGCAAACAGGCAAACAAACAAAACATTTATTGGTGAACAATGGACTATTTTTCAATTAGTTTTTAGTCTCTGTAGTCCTGGCCAAAACCTGATTTGGAGACCTAACAGTTTCCAATCTAACAGTCATGAAAAGCTCACTAACAGTAGTGCAAGTTGTACCCGAAAGCCACTGAGGCACACTTTGATTCCAGGCTTTACACAGACACACTTTGAGGCACATTTCCCTGTACTCCAGACATTTACCAAGAAGCCTAGTAAGCTCAGTTTCTCTCTATTTTAGTGAATTGTCACATTTACTAGCGCTGCTCCTTGCTTATATTTTGATGTAAATTTTAATCTGGATTGCAAGACTTTAGGTCCATCTGCCCATAAAATGTTACAAAACCCTATGACTTTAAACAGAGCTGCCTTAAAATAACTGGGGTAATGTTGCAAGGCTTTCCTCTCTCCTTCCTGCCCTGAGAGAAACTGATGACTATTTTAAAAAGCAGATCACCAACATCTAGAACTCTGGAATCAGAGGTCAAATCTAATCAGGATTTGCTCAACTCTTCATCCTTCCAAAGTACCTAATATAAGTTAACATGGGGCATCAAGGATAAAACCTTGAGGGATGAAGGAGGAGCACCTGCCAGCACTAAGTTAAAATATCTCCTAAGAGTTCAGCCAGAGGCAAGTACTGTGCTGGTGGTCCTGGGCAAAATTTCCCTTCCAAATTTCAAAGTCTTAATAAAGGCCCTTTCTCCCTTGTAGGAGTCTGTAGGAATGTATCTCTTGGAAGCTGTAAGTAAAAGTGATCAAATACTTGACATCCAAACAGTTGTTTATGCAGAATTTTGTTTTCAAGTGTCAAGAGTATTCTTCCAGCAAAAAAAAAGCCAAACCACAAACGAAAAAACCACCAAAACAAATAAACAAACAGAAAACCCATGAGAGTTTAACAAACTGAAGTTTCTCAGACAGATCAAAAAACAATCAGTTTTCTTTTCCAAGAAAAAAGTTGAGGCCTGAAACCCTACTGTTTTTGACAAGCAGTACTTCATGCTGGTTTTAGGTTTACTTAGATTTTCTCTGATTGCTTTAAACATAGTAGGCAAGCCTGTTCATATACACGGGCAAGATTCTGAAACACATATATTGTATATGTATGTGATAAATATCTTCAGTATACACAAATTGAGTATTTGGAAAAAATTCTTCACTGAAAGCATGTTCAAGCATTTTAATAGGCTAGCCAGGGAAGTGGTGGAGTTACTAACCCTGGAAGTGTTCAAAAACCATGTAGATGTGTCACTAAAGGACTCGGTTTAGTGGAACACTTGGCAGTATTAATGGTTGGACTTGATGATCTTGGAGGTCTTTTCCACCCTTAAAGATTCTATGATGTAATCTTTCATAGTTATTTGAAATGGGGATGACAAGACACACCTTTCTAGCCAGTGTTGTAGTAGGACAATGAAATGTGACCTTCTCCCAAAGTTTAATAGGCTAAAATTAGAGGTGAGAAAAATAAAAACCTTTGATGACATCAGATCCAAGTTATCAGAATTGTTGACCTCTTATAGACAGTTCAGATATACTAAGACCTGAATAGCTTCCAGAGAAGTGATGCATTCTTGTTTTTACAAGGTTCTACAGCTCTATTTTTTTTCAAAGTACAAAGAAAAGGATAGAAAAAACAAGCCAAACCACTGCAATAATCATTCTTCTGAACTGGATTGATATCACTAGAGCAATCAAATTGTAACTGAATTAGTGTTTACCAATAATTTTGCTATATTGTACCTTGAATTTAATTTCTATCCTCTACTTAGAGAGTTCTCTATTTTCTTTTTTCCTATGTTTTGTCCATACCCTATACTCCTTGCTTCTTCTGGTTTTTTTTCCCCACAGTGTGAGACCTAAAACCTCCTTCTGAACCACAAAAGAACAATGTGTACATCACTTCCACATAATATAATTGACAAAATTAAAATAAATATTTAGAATTTAATCAACAAATTGTACCTAAGATACATCTAGGAATATATGTGATGGAGGATTCTGGGAAAGGAAGGCAATGTGAAGTAAGGCAAGGGGAGGGAGGCATGGAAAAGTGAGGCAAGGCAAGGCAAGGACATTGGTTCACAACTTTAAGGCCTGAATGTCCACCTTTTCTTCTTAAAGATGTGTTATTATTTATTATTGATATTGTATTAATATTATATTATCACCTTCTACTCCACCAGTTAGGGATCAAAATGTGCAAGTAATACGTAAGGCTCAGGACAGCTGGTCAGCAAAAACCTATTTTTTTTCTGGAAGAGTTTGAAACTCATATAATAATAGGACTATTTTAAGTTCCCTCTGCACATTTTCTTTACATTTGAAACACCTGGCATGCAGCTATTCTGTGAGAGAGGTTATGGTCTGATTCTTACTAGTTTATGATATTTCCATTACTCCAGAGATTTTATAGAAACTAGGGAAATCCATGCAATGCATAACAAACAAACATCTTTCTCACTCTTGTATCAGCACAATTTGTTTTTGCCACTTTATCTTAGGAACTAAAAGTGAAGTAAACTAATAAAACTCATTACAGACAGAATTTTGATAACTACAGTCATTAGCATATCTGAGTTTGTTCTGTATATTAGCGCCACCAGTGCCAGGCTGATGTGTAGCAAAGAGCACCTGTCAAAACAAAAGAGCTTCACGCCTCACAAGTTTAAGCCCCAGGTAAGAAACTCGGCCTCGTGGATAGGCTGAAAAGAAGATGTTGCAACCTGAAACGGACTAGACTTGTAAGAGAGAAAATGAGATCCCTCTGGGTGCCAATAGTCCTCTGTTTGCCATGATTAAATCCTCTTTGTTTCATTACATACATCAGTGCAGAAACAAACAATGAGATCAAGATAAAGAGCTTGCAACACATCTTTCTCTCTTTTTCCCTCTCCATCAAAATTGCCACCTTTTTCCTTGGACAAGCTTAAAAGAACTGCCTTGCTCAAATAAAATTGATGAGACCTCTGAGCAGGTGTACAAGACAGGTTTTGGCTTTAAAAAGGTGCGAAGCACTTATGTCAATGACCTGATCAAATGATAAGCATGCTGGCTTCCTTTGCTCTCTAATTAATTTTCTCTCTTGAAGAGATTTCCGAGCGTGATGCCTAAGCTAAGACTTTAAGTCTTAACACCAACAGAAAGTCAATGAAATAATGCTTTTCTAGGAAAATAAACCATTGTAGAGTATATGCACCTCACCAGAATTACAGGAGTATTGTAATTCTCCAGCTTGGACCAAATGTTTATTTCAGCAATTGTCTTAAGTATTGTTAAAACAACATAGAGTTTCATTGTTAGTGCCACACAGAGTTTCTTTGTCTAAACGTAACAAAGATGCTGGCAGCATAGTGGCTACATAGAGCTGGCAGGAACTGGAGTCAGATAGACATACGTTTCAATTATCTCTTTGAATCAGTAACTTCATTCAGAGACATTTGTTACCATGTACTGTATTGTAAAGCAATTACAAATAACTGTGCAACTTCTACACAAACACTGATTTCTCCCTGTGGAAGTGGTATAGTCCAGTGAGGGAGTGACCAGATCAAGTAGTGAGTCTACACTGAAATAATAAACAACCCTTTGCATTTTATTTTTATTGAAATGGAAGGAGTTAGAAGCATTACTGTTCAATGGTAATATACTTCCTATAATACTGAAGTGCAAAGGTGAATGCTAAAAATGAATGCTTCTTTAGCAGAGGTTGATTGTGAAAGAATGGAGTTAACAAGCAATTTGTACTTAAGGAAATTATCTTTTTGTTAAAGTAGTTTGCAAAGCTTCCTCCTTCTTAACCTGTTTATATTCTACAAATGATATGGATGTACTACTTCTATTAGTAAAAATATATACAGGACAGACATCACTGCAGAATTAGTGTAGAACTAATTGCAGTAACAGTTTGTGTTATTGAAGTTAAACTGATACTCAGCTTAGGTATCCTCGATGAGGTGAGATAAGGGTTCACTCAGGTGCAGATACACAATACAGCTGAAAAAAAAAGAAGCTAGGCCAGTCTGATAATTACACTTTTTTTTGTTGATGACTTCCTCTCAATGGAAGAATAGGATTCCACAAATGAAGTATGCCTTACTGTGTTTATTTACACACATACACAGACACACACCCCCACAAGCACCTGGGTATAAACAGCTCTTGCTTTCAGACTGTGGAGCCTTGTCTTGCTTTGGCTTCAGCCTGTGGTTACTTTTTGCTAACTCTAACGAGCTTAGGTCATTAAATATTATATGTAGAAACATCACCAACAACAGAAGAGCAGGTTGCAGAGTTAAAAGAAATGCACAAATGAAAGAATAAGAATGAAAAAGGGGGTTCAAAAATTAACTGATAGTAAGTAAGAAGAAAATTGTCAGGGGACTAAGCTGAGCAAACTTCCGGTCTTTCATTACTTTAAACATCTGTCTGAAACTGTATCTTTATATTTCATGATACATACATTTTTTAATCAAGATTTTCTTGTGCTCTCAACACAGCATAACAATCTTAAACTTCTAAAACCCACCTACAGTTATGATTTTTAAACCTATATAACATAAAGGACAAGGCTGTGGTGATGTTCCTAGAGTTATTTTATATAATTTCTCTGATTGACTGGAACAGCTACTGCTGAAGTAAGTTTCACTGCTAGAAAAAGTAGTGATTCATGCTGAATCCAGTGGGATGTGGCACTTTCTTTTCCTTGGTATGTTTTGCAGCCTGCCAAGGGACTAGAGATTCAATAGTTTGTGGCATCAAATATTTGGAACTTCAACTTCAGATTTCAGTTCTCGTGGAACCCTGAACTGACCCAGCCTTAGACAGTTCAAGTCTTACCCCTGCAGTGACTTACACAGAAGACAAGCGTTTATGACCAGGTCATCATCTGGCTATATCACTGCTGTGTTGAGATGTAAAGATAAGAGTACTGAAGCAAAAGAAACACAGTATAATTATATATCTTCCTCATTATTAGAGGTTTTTTTTTAACTTTCAGAAGGAAAGATTAGTTGTTATGGATTTTTAAATTAGAAATACTAATCACACATAGAGTTTTAATTCTGCTGTTGCCATAGTCAGTCACACTCAGAATTCACACTCGATCTCTTTGTAAAGGCATAAAATAAGAAAAATTTAGAGTCTCTCTCCTTACAGCACACACTTACCCCCTAGTGCTGACCTGCCACAGACACTCCCAAGGCATTAGGCAAAAAAGATAAAATACTTCAGTGGGCATCCACTAGTTGTAACTTTTTCGGTTAGGGAAACTGGTTTTGGTATGGTAGCCAACACCAAACCACTCTGATGAGAATCTGATGGATTGATTTTTTCCCACAGGATGATCCAACAAATTGGTGTATCCATTTCTTTTGCATAATCCTGAATGGTCAAGGAAGTTTCATAGTTCATTTTACAATTCCTGTTTGTTTTACTGTATCTACTGTAGGGATAATCCTTTACAGAAGTGAGCGCTTCTATTTCCCCACGAAGACATTAGTATTAATATGTTCTTTAGAAGACAAAGCTTATGTAAAACATGGCATGAGAAGGAGAAATACTGAAACATGTTTTTATAAATTATAAGAATGTCAATCACTTTAAAGTAGAAAAGGAGCTCAATATTTGCATTTGCAACAAGAAAAAGTTGTGGGTTACTCGCGTTGGGGTTTTTTTTTGTTTTTTTTTTCTCCTTTGAGAAGAAAGATGCTGAAAAGGGCACTGTATTAGCTAAATATTGTACCTTGGAACATCAGTCATTTTCTACTCAATAATACTGAAAGGGTCTAATTTATAAGTTTTTCCATTTCTCTGTTATGCTGGTTTGTAAGTTCTGACATTGCTACTGGTATGTTAATGAGAAGCTAGTGTTCCATTAAGAGTAAACCATATGCTCTACCGCATACTGTGAAAGAGAAAGCATATAATGTGACTGTTGCCTTAGTAACACATTAATTCATTTTGTCAGTGTTGGCACAGATCATTTCATTTATAAGAAAACAAGTATAATAGTTTACCACATCTATAATATTTACAGTGTTTCTGTTACAAAACAGTGACAAAATGAGTTTAAAAAATAGAGTTGGGATATTATTATTAAAATATGGAATTTGTGGTAAAAATGTTCCCATACAAATTAAAAATAAGATCGGTGTAAATTTCTTTTCATGTTATAGCATCAAACTGTTTGGTTTTTTGCATATTTGTATTCCACTAATAATATGCAAAAAAATATAGTCCATGAAAAGCCACAAGTACATTAGCGGTTTTTAATGAATGCTAAACAAAATATTTCATACAACAGTTCTGTTAAGTTACAACCATTAAAACCTAATTGTATGTTAGTGTGTTACTCATAACAAAGCTAAACCTTTACCTCTTTTATCTGGTCTTCCAGATGTTTCTTAGAAGTTTAACACTGCTAAAATGCTGTAATTAAAGTATCCTGTTCCCTTAAGTGATCGTATCTTACATTTTATTCATTTAAGTACATATGAATATATATATGTGTGCACACATAAATGATGCTTAATGTGAATTGAGGCACTGCAAATATTTGATAAGGAAAAGAAATGCAGAAGGAGAAAAGGTAATTCCTCTCATTATAGTCTGCATATTCAGAATGGTCTCAGCCCTACTTCTTGTTCTTAGATCATTGCACACCTGTAAATGCATGTTTTTAATAACAAACCTTTTACACCTGGAATGCACACTGAGCACCTTATACTGAAATGAACAGCATTATATTTTAGATATCACTGTAATGAAAAATATTATTTTCTAGTGCAACTTCTCTCTGTTGCACATCCCAAAGAAGCAGTTAATAAGTCATCATCAATGTTTACAGCTCTATAGTTATTTGGACTAGCACACATATCCTATAAATGTTCAGTACAAATCAGTTACTTTCTCAAAAATAAAGAAGAAATAATTCTAAAACTGTTTGGACCATACCTAGAAAATCTGTAATGCTGTAGGGTCTTTTTTTAAGAGGATTTAGTTAAATGCAATTATGGAACTTTCTAATGTATCTCACAAATTATTTGCATCAAATCTTATTAAGTCTTCTGAACAACTTTGGAAAAGAAAAGTTAAAAGGAAAAACTTCTGGTAATATAATGCTTAATAATTTGCCTCTGGGATACAATCATGGAACAGAATCAGAGTCACAGAAAACAACCTTGGAATGCTGTATCTAATTTTTGTAACTACTTAATATTTTATTAAATTTTATTTATTGAAGAATAAAAATAAATCTGTAAAGCCTGAAATAAGACATCTTTTAACTGAAGGGACTTTAGTCATTAAAATACGTTTGTCATGTGCACAACCAAATTCCATTTCTAGATTAAGATTTTAATAATTTTTAGATTAATATTGTGCAATTCAAAGATTAATGAATATGATTGCTCATATTGGATGGTTCTCAAACAATGTAGGTACTATATTTAATAATCTCCAGATATAGCAAATAAACCAGCTATAATTATAAAGTGTTAATAGAGTAGCTAAAATCTCTTGCTAGATGCAATACTACAAACCCAGTTCTGTATTACTGGTAGCTTCTTATAGATGTCTGCTAACATGCAGCACCTGGTTAACTTGGTTGAGGAAATTAAATTTTACATTTTCTTAGCTTCTAAAATGAAATTCCATGCTGGAAGCTGGATGTTGTACTGATGTAAGGTCACATGGTAACGCTGAACACATCATATTTCCAAAGACCATATCTAATAAGGAAAAACAAGAAGGAGAAAAGCTTGTGAGCATGAGGATTGCAGAACGTTTATGGGAGCTGTATAGCACATTTGGTCCAAAGACTGTGTAGTGTACTCAAATTTTCTTTCACCTCATGATCAGATATCTCACCACCTATGACAGGAGAATCAAATCAATAATCTCTTCATTTATATACAGAAAGCATGAAATAAGGAGTGTGGTGACTTACAGAATAAATAAGAAATCCTTTACCTACTGTAGAGAGCAATATCAATTACTTTCTAATGTTCTCAGGACTCTGAACTTTTGGAATACTTTGGCTCTGATTGATTTCTGACTACTTGAGATAAAAAAAACCTTAATATACTTAATTCAATGTTGAATTTATCATTTTTTTCTTTTGACCTAAGTATTCAAGACATTTCTCATTATCAAACAGAATGGTGTATCCTCTCTTTAGATGATTGTGCATGTTTCACAACTGTTATCGAGAAATAAGACAATTAAGTATGATTAGAAACATATGCACTAAATACATATTATACTAAGAAACTACCATAAGCTTTTTCTGTAGAAGTCATTATGTTAATGTACATGAAAGCTTAAATCAATGAATGAAAGTTTTCTAGCTACACCATATCACCACTAATACAAGGTTTCAATATTGATTACTTTTTCATACAAACCATAGCTATGGGACTTTCTGTAACAGTTATTGTAATTCTCTTTGTACAAGCCAAACCTACTAACTTGAAACATTTATACAAATGGTTCCAAAGATAAAGACTATTTTTCAAAAGTGGCTACTGAAGTTTAGAATGTAAGTGTGTATTAGCACATCATTGAGGAAACCTGTTCTCAAGAAATGTGCTTTTCTGAGCATACACTTTTAACAAGCAAAGAAATCTCAGTGTGTCTATACCAAATCAAATGGTAGACTCTTATTTGAACCTGGGGTAAACTTTGCCCTGATTTCTTCAATAGCATGGACATGAGAGATCTCTTCCATTTCTGCTGGACATCCTACATTGCTTACCAGTCCTTTAAAGGTGAGTTAAATACAATTTTAGTGTCCTACTTCTCTGAAGGAAACGTGGCTGGGTAAGTAGATGGAGCAATGCCTTCTGCTGAGCTGCTGATGCTAAATCAGCATTTAAATCCACTTAAAAATACTGGACACTTTTGAAAATCTCTGTCAGAATTTTAATTTTACATTTCTTATTTAGTCAGTAGCAAGCAGGATTTTGACCTGTGGAACACAGAGCAAATTCAGATTCATGCCAAAAGGTTTATACACAAGTGCATGTTTAAGTGGTTGCGCCAAGGTGTTCTCTCTAAAATGACAGTCTGCCCCATAGACACAGCCACTGCTAACCAACACATCTACTTACTTTAGCCTGCATGTTCCCTGCTAATCGTTTTTCAAGCATTCTGGACCTGACACTGTGTATAATATTATACACTTACTCTGCGTGTGTATAAAAGACCTGGGCTAATGTTTCAGCATTCCTGATGGGGCACAAAGAACAAAGAACAGCAGGAAAAACAAAGAAAAGCCAAGTTTTGTATTGGATTCTCAAGGGAAACATGCAAAACCTTGTTCTTCTCTAGTAACTGACCTGAGTACTGACAAATACCATTTGACAGCTGAAATTCAAACCAATTATTTAAAATTCTTTAAAACTAAGGTACAAGTTATTTTACTACCCAGTAATTATTGTCTTAATTGTTGGACATGTATCAAGCAACATTCACAGCAGCAAAACTTAGGTGGTGTCCTGCAGTGCTGGCCTCACTTTTATATGCCATTTAACTTATGAAGCACACTGTGAGCAAACAGTGGTGTTCTGCTGTCTTGACACTATCCCTGCATGTTTGGAGGGACAGGACAGCCAGCTACAGCAGCTACTGTAAGAAGAGTCTCTGTTCCTTAAAGGCAACTCATTTATTTTCAATCTGTCTCTACCACTGCTTTTGTCCAGAGCTTATCAACTAGATGAACACAGCTTATGAAAAACAATTAGTAAAGAAATGGGAAGCTGTCAGAAAGGATAAAGAATCTTAAGTGCAACATATAATGTTGGAATGTTTAAAAGCTATCGTCCTCTAGTCAGTGGCAAAATGTCTAGTTTGTGACAATCTTGCAATATGTCCACGATAGCATGTAAACACAGTAGAGCTAGTTGTATCTGGCACACAAGCATTCTAACTTGCTTCTGAGAGCCAGATCACCAGAAGCTTATTTAGATTTAGGGGGTGGTGGTGATGAGTCTTTGCCAGTTGTAGAAATAGTAGCCTAACAACTTGTAATACATATAATTACTCTCCATATCCCCTGGTCAGCATATCTTCTGATATGTAAATTAGATGGAGCAAGCAGATGTATAACCTAGGAAGCATTCCAGATTCATCTTGATAAAAGTATGGTATTCATACTGGGCAGAGTTCCTTTGTCTATAACAATGACACACCAAAAATACATGCAATATAAAAATAAATCTATTGATCATTTCCAGGGGGTACAGTCTACATGGAATATTTTCATTCCTCCTGCCATATCTAATAAGCAGTATTATTTGGCAGCATCACACTAAGGTAGATATGTGACAAAAACACAGGAAGATATGACAGAACCTGCAAACATCTTACAAAGAAATTTCTACAACTTGTGAGTTTACCTAAAAATGAGAAACTAGGGAAAGATGAAGATGAAAGTGGTAAAACTCATGGCTACAGGAGCTACTTTTATGTGCATCTGAAAGATTTAGAGAGCTACGTACCTACCTACCTGCTTACCTACTTACCTACCTACCTACCTACCTATTACACTTGTCTCCTGCACAAACGCTGAATCATAGAATCTTAGAATGGTTTGGGTTGGAAGGGACCTTAAAGATCATCTAGTTCCACCTAATGTCCCAAGCCCTGACACTAGATAACACAGAGAGTCCTAAAGGAAATTATTTTTATTTCTTAGTGAAAGGAACAGTCATGGGGCACTTAAACCACCTATTATATTTTCTTTTATTCAATCAATGCTAGGGCTTATTTAGCCCTTCTGGTAATATGGCTAACTTCTAAAATAGTGTAAGTTAACACACATGATCTATGTTACTATTGTAAACAAATAGTATAGGCACAATTTTAGGGGTTTGGGCCTTTTTTGTCTATAGTTGGGGGTTTTTTGCTTTGTATTGGGTTTTTTGTCTCTCATGACAGTGCTTATGCTTGTCAAGCAAACTAGTTTTCTGGACATATTTAGATTTAGGAACACTGAGTATAGTAAATCTCATATTTTAGGAAACATCATGGTTTGGCATATTGTCACACATAGGAAAAATCAAACCTTTTTCTTAAGATTAACTTGTTGACACAGCTAAGATATCTTTATAAGGCATGATTTTCACTGTTTAATGATGCATTTGAAGTAATGTAGCAAATCAAATCTGTACTCAATGCGACTGTTGAGTGCTGTTATTCTCTAGGTATATTATCAGAGCATTGTAAAAGAGGAGCATTTCTTTGCTAACTTTATGGAAAAACAACGGGTTTTTTGTTCTTGGCCAGATTCCCCAAAGAGAATTGAATTGCAAGGTATGACATTTTCTTTGTTTGTATATTTATTCTATCATATTAGAGTGTGTTATTGTAATGGGTTTAAGGCTATCATAAATTTGAAATTATTTTTCAATACAGATATTTTGGATCAAACCAACTACTACAAAAGCATCCCATGAGCTCGTTTCTGGAATGCTTCTGGATGTACTCAGGCTATCTTGTTTTAGTCTCAGCAAATTCAATGCATTTTATATTGTTTTAAATTACATGTCTCGCGCTCATAGGGAAAAATATTAAATGAGGATAGAGTAACCTGATTTTTTTTTCTTCGTTTCTATTAGGGCATACAGTGTTTGGTTAGAATGTTTCTAATGAAAGCATAAAACATGTATGTATTTATTAACCTGATCCATTTTACTGAATGTCCTAGTGAGCTGTGGGAACTGACACAGTATATTTTTTCTTACCAGGCCATCAGGTGGCTAATGGCATATTTTCCTACCCTTACCTTTCCAACTTCTAAAATTCTTACTTTTCTTTCTACTGACAGTTCTGAGCTATTGCCTTCATTCTCTGCATCTTCAGACTAACCGGGAAAGCTTTTTTTGACCTTCTCTTAGAAATATTTCCAGGACTGCCTTGAATGAGATGCCAAATAGAGGAACCCTTCTGATAAAAATTTTCAATTGAGTGAGCGAATTAAATAGTATGCAGTGCATATTTACAAGCTGAAGAGTTTTCTATTGATTCTTTGAGCTTTATGAATGAAAATTTCAAATATTTATTTATATTAAGTTGATAAAATCCAGGAGATGAAGTGTGGACACTCTGTAAGAACAAACTATAACTTTAAGTGCTCTCTATGCACAGGTGATGAAATGGTATCAAATTCAGTAATTTTATCGCAACCTAAAGAACAATGATCTATAAAATATAGGGAAATTTGTTAGGTAAAGAAAGAACTAATAGGCTCTAATATGTGTAAATAATTTTGTAGTTTACCTGAAATTTTGAGGAAAGCTGTTTCAGTTCAATTTACTAGCCTGACCTTTATATAAACCTTTTTATAGTTCAAAAAAGGTTTTAATGTTCATTTTATGGACAATTTTTCTGATTTCTAAATTCTCAGCATTGCTTTCTCTTTGATCTGTTGGCCGCATCTCTATTTTTCAAACTGCTGTTTAAGTAAATTAAGGTTTTCTATCCTATCTTTCTTGTGAACAGCATTTTAAGTCCATAGGAACTGAAAGTTGCATCAGGTCAGTATTCCCATTTCTTCCCTTAAAACCTCAGGCTTGACATACCAAACAGAAATTAAAGAAAGCCTTTTATGCACAGAGGTTTTATCTCTAAAATTTCTGTTCACTTATTTTCTGTTATGATTTCAACATCAGTTGGCTAAACTACTGTGCTGGTGATTGAAAAAAGTAATATCAAAGGACAAACTGCATGCATTTTTTGAGATAGTCACCAGAGGGCATTTATGGACTAAGTCAAGATAAATTTCTTCATTCTCTGTGGGAATGCTGAGAAGTGTTCTGAATGACACCATATTGCTATAAAAACTAAATCACTACTTTTATAAACGGAAAGCTTTGATTTAAAATGAGATCTTCATTACAAAGAGGAAAGAAAGAGAGATGACCAATATAATTTTTGGCTTCTCGAAAATTATTTGACTGCATTATATATGTCAGATAGCATGAATTTTCACACCACCATGGAAAAAAATGTAACAGGAAAAGGGAAAAAAAGGTAGTAAACATTGTTTTCTTTCTTTCATTTTACAAATATGTAGCTGGAGGAAGAAGATAGTTCTTTTTAAGACTACTGCAATGGAAGAAGAGTAGAGCATTGTTGTTTTTTTAAAAGACATTTTCATCTTTTATATTGGAAGACGTGCTAATTATTATTAAATAGCTGCCTTTCAGTGAATATAATAATAAATAGTCTAATAAAATGATGACAGCTTTGAGGAAATAGTTAGGGATCAGATATTAAAATCTGTTGTGATATTCAAAATGTAGGGGCAGGTTCAGAATATAAATTTACTTAAATCATGATAAATTCATTATTAACCAGTTTTGATTATCAGCTTCCGGGAATATGTAAAACTCTGTATTTCATATATGTCTATATTTCATGATGAAATAATATCTTTAGAAGTACCTTCTTTATGAAGAAGGATGTCTTTTTGGCCCCGTTCTCCCAAAACAGAGATCTTGTCAGTATGAATTGTATAAAATAGAACTGAAATCCTTAACAGACATACATTAGACAAGAAACCTTATAAAGTAAAGCTCAGCTTTGATAGTGTAGCTAAATACTGTGGAAACTCGAGTTTTATTTTTCAATACAGAAGGAAATGGAAAGAAAATGCAGAGTGAAAAATATTTGCAAAATTAAGAGAAAAGTCCTAAAGATCAGTTAAAGAAAAAAATGTTCTCTTTGTGTGGATATGTGCACTCTCCTGAGTTCAAAGTTAGTAGGATTCAGTGAACATTATTTTAGAAAACACCTGTTTTAAATTTCATATTGTTGTTCTAGCTTTAACATCCAACTTTTATTCTAAAGAGATCACAGGCATTGGTAAAAATACATTTAAGTCTGAAACCTTGTTGAGAGAATTGCCCTATATTTAGTAACAAGCAAATCATGCTTTTTTTGGTAATATGGGTATATTGCATGCTCTTTCTTTTCCACACTCTTTTTCCCCTTTGAGAAAGGTTATACATTGTTTACATATTGCTTCTTTCAAAGCAGCATTTTCATATGTATTTGTTAGCCAATGCTTTCAGATTGTAACTCAGAGCAAGTTGAAAATATTTGCATGCCCTCAATTTGTATGGTATAATCACACTGGAGTAGTCCATGCCATTGCACCATGTTTTCTGTCACCCTTCGTCCCTTGTGAGTGAATACAGATATTCCTCCAAAGGTTCTACACTGACTGAAAAATTTTAACTTAAGTAGTGTAAATCAGATATTTCCAAGTTAAAACACCCCCACAATAAATATATTGACTGTGGAACAGAAATGCAAAATAACCAAAATCATATCCTTGAAATATTCTAATTGCAGTTGCAATCTTCATTTGTACGTCTCAGAGAAGTTTCGAGTTAACTCATTTAATGGCTCAAAGTTCAGGAGAACCCTCCTGTTGGAGCATTGCATGAAATATCTCCAAACAAGGGGTTACTGCTGGCAGTGCTTTGCTCTTCTATTTCACACTGAAGGTTCAGGTGTTTTCAATTATTTTTTCAGTAGCAAAAGGGGAGGTGAGTAGCTACCTTGGTGGTTTACTCCAAGGTAACTACAGACCAGATCATCAACAGTGTTGCATTTAATCTAGAATAATGAATTACATGGTAAAATGATACCTGCTGTATTGCAAAAAACAACCCAATTCACTGACTGTTACAATGTCATTACTGGTAGCAGAAAAGAGACACAATTTCTGAAGTGTCTTCTTGATGACCATGCATTTCATTGGTAAAGATTTCACTTGAACTATATTTAATTTACTCTTATTAAAAGTATCTTTCTAGAGGCTGCGTCTTTAATAATGCAACTATATTCAACAGATAAATAAATTAAAATTAAAAAGACATGTTAATGTTGATCTCTTCTTTCTTTGGCTACATAACCTTTCAGAGCTGTGAATTATATAGCAGTCTCTTACCTAGTTCTCTGCAAGCAGTGTCACACCTCATGGAAATCTGCATTATACATGGTAACTGCTTTGGAGTAACTAGTTTAGGAATATTATAGATTTATATACTTCTATATTCATATGTATATGTATGTGCATATATATATATACCCATGCATGGGAGCATTGCCTCTGTATAAATATATGCAGGCAATTGTCAATTTGCCTTTTCTCCTTCTTCATTGTATATACCCAACAGGCAATTTCCTCCTAAGAGGAAAATGAATAAAAGTGATGTAGGATAACTAAAAGAGAGACAAGAATGACTTGGACTGAAAACAAATGGTTAAGCTTACAGATTTCCAATATTTCCTGGGACTTGAGCAGGATCTGATGCTACTTAACATTTTCATTTTGAAATTTTCTAAGGACAAAAGAGGGAGGTATTCATAATCCAGATGTTCCATGGGACAGCATCAAGATACTAAGGAGTTAAATTAGAGAAATGTAATGAAACTTATATGATAAATCATTATCTGGAAAAATTAGAGGAAGAGAAGAACTTCGTATATTTAATTGACTCATGTTCATTGCCAAGGGATAGATAAAAGGAGCAAAGACAATCCTCTACTTTAGCAGCTTTGGATTAATCAAGTATTTCCAGAAAAGCCATGTACCTGCTAATGCCATTGCACAAGAAACTGATAGGATCATTTTACTACTGTGTGTAGCTGTGGTCATCCATAGTCACTGGAGATAGGATCATGCTGAATCTGGTGAAGAGAACTACTGGAATGACTGGAGGTGGATCTCATCCGAAGGGATTAACAGAGATTGCCTTGGTTAGTATAGAGAGATGAAGTATAGAGAGATGTCCCAAATAGTTCAGGAATATGTGTGAATATCAAGAACACCCTGCCTGCAGTGCAGGCAAGCTCCTTGGCCAGCTTTGAGTGCTGGATAAATGTGAACATATATATTGCTTGTCTGTGTGGTGGCATTGTGATGGACACAGTGATTCTGAAGCTCCTTTCCAGGAATGGCAGCAGAACTGAATATAAACTTTGGCACTAATGGAGACAGAGCCTGTATAGGCCTGTAGGTGAAAATTGTTTGCTCTTTTTGTGTTTGTTAGATGTGCAACTGCATGGAATTACACAGCATGGCTAAAACATATAACGTTCAGATACAAAATAACCCTTTTTCTCATCTAAACTCTTTGCTTAGAGGAAACGATAAACTGTAAGTCATGGCATTTGTTTCTAGTCAGACATGCTCTAATCCCCATGACTATGCCTTTCCATCACCACCATTAGAGATTTATGGTGGAATAAGAGAAATCTTACTGTAAGAAGTGCTAAATGCAGATTTTTATTTATATTGACTGAAATAAATATTTTTAAAATATTTTTTTAAATAATAGTGAAGAAACATGAACAGAAAGAATTTTTGGATGCTGTAATTTATGACTTCATAGCTGACAGATTGGCTGACAAAGACTGATGATGCTATGGATAATAGATCTGCTCCCATCTGTGGGGAGAGAAACACTTTGAATGGCAGCTTTGGAACCTCTCTGCTAGACAAAGGTAGCAGCAGAATGTTAGAAATATCTGAGGTTGAAGTAGAGAGATGAGCAAGTGAAAGCCTTAAGAGGAGTTATTGTCCTTCCAGATAAGGAAAATAACAATATTTGTTTCTTTTTTTCCCCTCTGTCTATGAAAAATGAATATAAATTGAATCTAAAGAATTTTGAGTGCACTGATTTGTTTCACAGGGATTCTCACCCAGTGGGTCAAAATGAGAGTGATATATCCGTAAATGAATTCAAACTCATACCTTTTTTCAGCAAAGCACTAAAAACCTGTAACTAACTGCATGAGCTACCAGGTACTACTGACAATTAGACCACTGTTTATGAGTATAGGACCTCTGAAGATTGTCATCAAGCACTTAGGTTTTTGTTCTGTATTCTCTTGCAGAAGTTGCAGTGATGGTTGAGAAGATACACCAGACATTCTGCCATCATTGCTGCTGGGATGATCCTCTCCTGTAAATGGGCATTTATGGTCAGAAGTTTCTCAAAAATGCACCCATGGTTGCTGGAACTTCTTTGCAGTCACTCTGAGTGTGGCAATCAACTCACCTAACATCTGCTCTGTAAACAGCTGTCCAGCCAGCCTTGTGTTGTCATCTGTATTCTTTTTCATAGCAGTGGAGGAAGGAAGAAACCTTACTGCCCCTAGCTAGCTGCTGTGTTTCTCTGATAGAGATTGCCACCCCATCAGGGGAGTCGGTCAGTGACACAGAGCTTTGCATTTCACATCCTAATACATGCACTTCAATAGCCACCAATGAATTAAGGCAGCACGTTGTGGTTTGGACAGTGGGCATACATATTAGCTTCTCTTTCATCTCTTCTACACTGGAAACAGCGAAGAAACAAGATAATCAGATGTGAACTGCAACAACACAACACAAAAGATCAGAGTACCTGTACTTATGCTATATAAAGCATATGCCTTCACTGGTCTGAGCATCTGTTTTCCAATGCATAAAGAATGGTTAAAAATATTTGCTTGGTAAGAATGACTCCAATGTGCAAAAAACTTGCTAGCTCCCACTGTCCATAGAGTTCATTAGGGTTTTTAAGTACTCATGAGTGAAAATATGGATACAGAAGGACATATTTCTCAAGTTTCTGAAAATAACTAAATAATGAATAATGAAAGTTCACTATTTTGAAAATGTCATTATTTCCTTCTGAATCAATTGCAGATTAGAAAATAGATTTTTTTTATTTTGCTGATGCTGAAAACAAATAAATAATACCTTTTTCATGAGTATTTTGCCCAGTTCTAATGTTTCAGAAGCATCGTTGGATGCTTGAAGCATTTGTCATATAAAATAACACTGCTTCAACTTTCAAGCCTGCAATGATAATAATTAATACTTTCTATCAGTACTTTATATTCATTGCAAGTACCAGTAACATTAGTGACATTGTTAAAAGTTTTTCATCTGAATGCTGCTGAGATAGATGAAATGCATGATTTTGGATAATAATACAGTATCATTTAAACCTGGATTTACTTGCCACCATTTTTCCTGGCTTCTATATTAAATGGTGCTTTGTCGAGATTATTTTGGGACCCAAAATGTTAACTATTCATTGGAATGCACTGTACAAACTTAGAAACATGATGAATAGTATTTTAAGCATAAGCATTTTAAACATATCTGTTCTGTGTTTAAATGTCAGAACAAAGCATATTACAGGAAAAACACCTACAAATGCAAAAATGCAATAAAGCCACAAAATATGGGTTAAAAATTTCCATATTTGATCTGGGTAGCAAATTATAGAGAGAGCAAAAACCCCCTACGCATAACCATAGCTGCCAATTCTGGATCTTTCAAAAAGCAAGGGCAGGATACCAAGTACATGATTCTGCCTTGTGCCAAGCAAGCATCTATGAAAATGTCACCTTTATGCAAGTGAAACACAAAACGAGTAGAATTTGCCCTTAAATGTGAGGGGGAAAGTGTTCTGAAAATAAACAAATTGCTTTTTACTGCTAATTAAAACATGAATCAATAAATATTTTCAAAGTTAAATAATACTGTTCCTCTCAAGCTGAGCACCAATCTGCTGGGCTCCAGCCAGGAGAGAATCTTTTCTAGCATAGTTACAAACAACTGATGAGTGGAGCTGAAAACAGAAACATGAATACAACTTTCACAGTAATTCAAACAAAACTGCATGACTTTTAACATATTTAAAGGTTCTTTACTCTTTCCACCTTTTTGTATAGTGGTCAGCACATTGCTGGTGAGATAATGACCTACAACGAGCAGTCAGATTATGGGAATTAAGATGTCAGTTTCAAAATAAACACCAGTTGGTTCAACAAAGCCTGCAGCTAGGATTATGTCAGGACTAGGAAGACATTTAAAACCCAATTGAAGCAGACTTACTGCTTCTGAACAGAAAACATGCTGTAGCATCCTGTTTTCCTGTAGACTTACAAAACTGCTATTGCTGACTCCCTGAAACTGATTTCTCAGCTAGGAAGGTGGTCAAGGCAAAATCCTTGCTTTGGATTGGGAATCTGATCAGATTCTTATTTCTTGTTTTCTTGCACTCAATATCCTTGGTTTTTCCCACGACAGTTTTCCACAAGTGAGTCTGTGATCCCAGAAACAGATCCCCAGTTAACATCATCTACTCTTGTTGCTTTGCATATTGATTATGGGATAACATTCCCAGCAGAGAGGTGTAGCAAGGACAACAAGGGCCACCTGAATTATAGACGTGTAGCTACTAAGATTTCAGAGTTAACCCATGATGCTTACTGACTTCTCAGGTGTTAAACCATGTCATATCTGTTAATTACATAAGAATTTACCTTAATATGAGAGTACTGAAAATTCAATGAAAAAGTTTGAACCAAGCATGATTAGACAACTATACAACAAGTTTCTTTTTTCTCTCTCTTGCACTTATTCTGAGAATAACAAACAAATTAAAGTCCTCCAACCCTCCTACCCCCAAAATTTTTAAAAGAATGAAAAACATCTCTATACCCGAATTGGGGGAAGTTTTAAGGAACACTATATACCAGTCATAAACCTTTAAAAAAAAAAAGAAAGGCAGTTTATGTTGTCCTTTACACAGCACTGTAGTTTTAAGAAGGCAAATATTTTTTTATTAGTGTTTTCTTTTTATTCCGGGATAAATTTGTAAAGTCCTAATCAAATAAATGTGTATCACCTGTGAAACAGTGATGTAATATCCCTAGAAACTGACAGTTGCCACAGATGTTGTAGCCAAAACCCTGAGTAAGCAGTTTCAATTTAAGTGCAGATTTCTTGAGTTGCAGGTCCTGAGTTTTTGTGGTTGGTCTAAAGTATTAGGTCTTACAGGCATGTACACACTCGACCCCTTTGTGCATCTAAACTCCAAAAGGTAGTAGTATACCAGCTATTCTGGACAAATTTATCACATTATAGTTTATGTCCATTAGAGATTAGACTAAACAACCTCAAGTACTGGACACAGTATGTTAAATTTCCATAAAAAATATTCAACAGAGCAGTCTGACTGAATTATAGCTAAAACAGTCTTCACAGTCACTGCTGATAGTATTTTAAATATCTGAGTTTTATAACAAGCCTATTGTTTTAGGACTACCTATGGTACTTGAAACTTTAGTCTATCAGTTAGAGATATTTCTAAGTCTTATTTCCAGGCATGAAATGAAGGTGTCAATCCTATTCAGCGATACTGGACAGATTTCTAGCAAGTACAGGAGAAAGAACACTCTTACCACAGACACTTCTGGCCAAGGATTCACCTATGGTTATGTCTGATCTCTGTATTCAAAAAGAATGTTCTGGATTCTTACTCTGCATTCCAGCCTTCCGCTCAGTCACTCTGTCTTGGCTGTCTCAGTTTTGCTTGTCTACAGCTCTGCTACTCCTTTGTGGGTAGCGTGGGGGTATATATATGTATATTGCATATATATTTTGAAGCACTTGGATGGTGGGTTTTACAGCATTTGGATGATGAGTGCTAAAAAATACTGAGCAGTATGTGAAGTCAGGTGGTATGGAAATATCAAGAACAGTAAGTGGTAATGATAGTAGTGTCGGTGGTGGTGGGGTGATGGCACAGCACAAGCTGAGGGGCCCTGGGCCAACTCATGATTCTGAGTGTGTTTCTGGAGGCAGCACAACCTCTGCTTTGGTGTGGTTATCAGCATAGGATAGGGACAGCCATACAGGAGCACGCTGGGATCTATAATGGATTGGACCGCATGTGTCCTGCCGAAATATTTGAAACCCGTCTTTATGACTCCATTCTAAGGTAATCTGAATGTGATTAAGTAAGGTTGAGATCCAAATAATCTATTGGTTAGTGAACTAAAAGATTATGCTTGCTTTCTTTCACACTGCAGTCATTTACATTGTCTTTGTGAGAAATTGTGGCGTGATGCAAAAGAGGTTGCATTATGCAAGCAAAAATAGAGAACAGTAGAATTTATAGCAAATAAGTTTGTTAAATCCTGCATTAATGAAAACTTCAGAATTGCTGTAGCTGTTGCATGGCAGTAGGAGTAGGCTGAAGATGATAATTTTAAGAATACAGATATATTATTAGAAAGAGCACTGCTCTGCTTACAGCTGCACCACTTCAACCATACTTAATGGTACACTTCACTATATTTTGTGTTTAAGCATAGGGCAATGGCATATAGGTAAATAAGCCTATGTCTCACTCTTCCTTTTCCTTTGCCGTTAAATGCACTACATGCATGCATGGACTGGAACACAAGGCATTACATCACTTTCCAGGTAATGCACAGGGAATACTTTACAATTCCTATATGGCTGTTCCTTACTTCGTATCAGTACTTTACCTTTCAACTCTCTATTTTCTTTTACATGTTACTTGTTTTCACTCCTTTAAAACAGGGAAAAAATGAGTAATGTGATGGATTAAATGAAAGCTGGAAAAGGAAGACCAGCCTAATTTTTGTGCTTTATAGAGTATTCACATGAAACTGTAAACAAGTAAAATCAAAGAAACAGTCCTCCTGAACTCATAGAAATATGAGGTAAACATATATAAAAGGAAGATTTCAAAACATTTATTCTACTATAGTGGGTCATATTTGTTCTTCATACCAAGACAGAGGTACAGAATAATAGCCTTGAGGTTTCAAAAAGAGGTTAAAAAAAGAAAATAAAACTGTTTTAATGCGAAAACTGTAATAGTTTCAGCAGTGTTATTTCGGCCTGTTTATGCATGTATCATGATTATGGTTCTTTGCTTGAGCCTCTCTATTTTTGTACACTCTCTGCCTCTTTTGATGAATGATTATTTATTCAATATTTGACTAGTTATTCAAAGTGTGATCTCCTTTTTTTTCAGTATTCACCACAAATTTCTTCTTCTGTATTTTGAGACACTTACTGCAGCATCTGAATGCTATAAAAAAGTTAATTAATTTAGCTCCACAAAGTTCTGTGAAGATAGATTATTATTATCCCTGCTCTGTAAGTGACAACCTGGGTATAAAGCAATTGTTGGTTTAACTGAAAAAGATATGGCTACTCTGGAAGAAATTGAATAGGATCATCTAGTGAATGGCTGCATCACTATGCATTTATATCGAAGTATTAATTGCAACATTTAGGACATAGAGCATCTTCAGTTTTTTTGATTCATTAACTGAGAAAGCAAACATCTCATTTCTAGAACAGTTTCTAACTTGAAAAAGAAAAGGTCTTTCATGTCAAGAAGAAGACTTCTGAATCTGTGGAATTTCTGGTATCAAACATCAACACGTTAACTACTCTTTATGTGAACCAAACCTGGTCCATGTATGAAATTACTTACATCGTAACTACTTTTTAACTGCAGTAGAGTGAGGCTCTCTGGACATCTGTTTTTAACCCTAATTGTAGAACATAATGATCAATTGACTCTGCCTTTGTCTCATTCCTTTCTTCCTCCTCACTTTTTCCTGGTCATGCCCAAACCACTTCTCCCTTCAGCCCTGCCTCTGCAATTATATGGTATCATCATATGGATCCTATTCCTGTCCGTAAATGTGTTGCTCAAGCTTCTGCTACTTCCTCTGTTTTTGGCTATATTTCTGCATATTTTGAGCAAATGCTTACTTTGGTCAGGCCATACCCAGCTCTGCCCACATTGCCTGCCAACCAAAAGGGGACAATACATAGAGATCTAGAAGGCCAGGTTCTGTTCTCAGATTGGAGATGGACTGCCCAGAGAGAACTCTGATTACGTGTGAACTCAGAATTTTTTCACAGTCAGTGAAGCAGTGTGAATTTTAAACAAATTTCAATATGTATTCTAAATGTACATGAGCATCTGAACAAATGAACTGCATTGATTCAGTAATTTTTTAATATGAACCAAATTCTGTACAGATGTGTTTGGCTTGTGGTGTTTTTTTTCCATTTACTTGTTTTAGAAACAGTAGCTCTGTTTTACCTTTTTTCTTTTTAATATATATATATATACACACAAATAATTTAATATATTTAGCTTGAAGCAAAATACTNACTTGTTTTAGAAACAGTAGCTCTGTTTTACCTTTTTTCTTTTTAATATATATATATATGCACACAAATAATTTAATATAATTAGCTTGAAGCAAAATACTGAAATGTCAAATTTCAGGTAGAAATCTGGGTAGGGTTCAGGTAAGTTTGCTAAATTTTGGCAAAGCTATAACATGCTGAAAAAATAGTTCTTTTAATGGAAAAAAATTGAACAACTTTATTTCTGGGAGCAGTAGCTAGGACAATGAATCATACAATTTAAGCCACTACATGGAAACTCCAGGAGTAAAGTTCTCTGAGAGTTCCCAGTCCTCTTTTTTTGTATGCTTGAGTAGCCCTTCTCCTTCCAAAAAATAACAGTGGACCTGCAGATATTATTTTTAAGGCATGGGCTTATTTATAACATTGGAAACTTCACGGTCTTGCATCACATGTTATCAATCTATCTATATCCCGTCTTCCATGCCAACATTTTCTGATAAATTCTTTTGAAATTATAAACACATTTTAATTAACATTTCCTGCATATTAATTTACTTTGCAACAGATTTAAAAAGAAAATATTTTAATTGTAATTTTCTGTCTTCATTTCTATTTCTTTAATGACAATTACATGTTTTATTTAAAATATTTATCTGTCAAACCAAACACACTCCTGTCTATTGACTTGATTGATATCTTTTATTGTTGTTAAGGCTTAAACATTCCAGGGATGAAGAAATAGTTAAGAAAATTAACAGATTAATGTGTTTGCCAAGAAATGTTCACATTACATTTTTCCATGAAAATTAGCAGGGTACTGGGCATACAGAAATCATCTGCCTAAGGAAAAAAAAAAGAAAATACTAAATGAAAAGTTTTCTTCATGTCCCATTTTCCATTGAGATACTCCCGTCTATAAAAGAGTTTTCAAAGAAACTCTTTATTTTCTAATTTAAAACTACTTTTGAAATTAATCCCTTTACCTCTCTTGATATCTTTCTGACAACCTCCTAATCTCTTCAAACTGTTGGTTAAAAAGTGCACCATTAAATCAGCCTGTCATCAATTTTGTCTCTCACCACAGTGACTCAAAGAGTTGCATCAGCTAGATCATTTAAAGAAACCACAACTTTTTAAAAGAACATCTGCTGCTGTAATTTATAATGTATAACATAATCTGACATCCAAATTTGACAGAGTTTGGTAATGTCTTCCAATAATGGGTTGTGAGAGATTTTGTCCTGGGATGTTACAAACAAAGAGGCAATCAATTATTAAGAGATGCAGCTACCAATCTAATAAGAAAAAGAAAAATAATCATCTCTACTTTGAATACTGACAAATATGATGCCATGCAGACTCCTTTTTAAACAGCCTGTTTTAATTTTAAGTATGTGCCGGTTTCTCAGGACATAATTTCCTGAGATTAGTGAATATGAATGAAAGTGCTAAGTGCTGACAATTTGAATTCTCACTTCTTTTAACACTCAAGTGCTAAATATTGCCCAAACTTTTGCTAAAATGTTAAGTATCTATCTTTTTTTTCACTGGTAAATTACCATTGATTTGAAGATCTGACAGCTACAGCCATAGAATAGTAGGAAGAGCAGTTAGTGTATAGAAGAGGTAAATTCCAAATCATGATGAGAAAAAAAACCATCCAATTTTCATGAGGAAGGAAACAGAGATTTCTGAGAGAGAGCAAGAGAGTAAGGCAATGTGGGCTCGGTCTAGGCAGAAGCATCCAAAGAGAGGAAGTCGGGTGGGTAGTGAGGACTAGTCTGCAGAAACGATAGCGTTTCCAGGGACAAATTCTCAGTAAAAGTCTGTCATTAAATCAGTTACTTTCATAACTAAAATTCATTGAATTGTTTCATATCTCCATGCTGGGTGTGCAGGTACTGTAAGGAGATGAAATTGGGATGGGAAGCCTATAGATCTGCAGAGATAAAGTGGATTAGATAAATACTCAAGTTGCATTTAGAGAACTGCTATTAGCACCATCCAGCAATGAAAATATTGGTTGCTATCATGCAATTGCACTGGAACATGGGTATCTTTTTTTGCTAGCTTCCTGTAAGTGGTCTGCTATGGAAAGTCGCTTTTGATGCACATGAACAATAATGAAAAGGAGGAAAGAGACTGGTGGAAAGCAGGTTCATATTTTTTAATGGAAAAGTTATCCACTCAGCAACAAAGGTGGTGAAGTTCCCAGTTTGAAAGTACTTTACAATCAGAGGCCTCATCAAGAGAGTCATTTTCAAAAAAGCACCACACTCCCTCATTGCAAATGAATAAAAAGCTGAGAAAACAAGCAGAGAATAAAGCTACTCTCAGCCTGGGGTTGGCTCCGTAGTGCGGCCTAAATCAATCCCCATCCTTTTTTATGCAGAGTGCACTTACATGCTGATGTGATGGCACAGATTTGTACAAGAGGTCCCAGGTTTGGTAACTTAAAAGAGGCTTAAACAGTTCTTAAAATACTTTAAAGGAGAAGGCATGTTGTCTGCAGCAAATACAAATGTATACTGCAATTATAAACCAGCATTTCTTCCCATTAGAAACAAAATATTATCTCTGTTTTTCGTGTTGTATTGATTTTAAAGAAATTGTATTCTCTTATAGAATCTCCAGATCATTACTCACTTTTCAGCATAAAACCCTGTAAAAATAAATGGTGTCTTACCAGTGTGAGCTATGCAGCAGATTGTGCAATCTTCATTTTCCAGGACTTTGTACCCTTAGTACACACTGTCAATAATCCAGTACTATGATTACATTAAATTAAAATTATATAAAAATATTTTGTGTGAAACTAGAAAGTTTTGGTTCCTTTCATTTGCCTACTCTCGCCTGAGTCTTTTAGGCCTCCCAGCACTTCACCAAAACACTTTTTTTTAAATGACAGTTTAGTGTCTCTTATATTTAAATGTCTCCAAAATTATGCTTGAAGAAAAATACAAAATATTGCGAAGACTGTAACAAATGGGAAAAGTGTCATCACAACTATATGAGTCTATTTTAATTTGCATTTCTGCACATCATTTTAAAAGAAAGTTATCTTTTCAAAATACAAAATAGATGGCCAATACCCTAACTAACCATGAATGGGGTACTACACTGGTGAATACCCTGAGTTATCAATCTGCATCTCCTGTAATGGGACCTGACAGGTAAGCTTATAGGAATAAAAAGCAGTTGTAGCATGTGGGATGTGAAACTGAGCTTACCATGTTGCATCAATATCCTGAGATTTTCCATCTAAACATCCCAGGATGTGGAAAACTGGCTTATCAATTAACAGATAGGAAGTCTATTAAAATATTTTAAAGGATCCTAAAAGATCCATCTTTTAAAATATCCATCTTTTAAATGTGGCAGTACAGTACCATAACATGACACTCCTACATCATGATTTTGATGATGTATAAAACAGATAATGACAAACATCAGCTGCACTGCATGTGTTCCTCATGATGTTCATAAACCTTGGTTTAGGAATGCACATATTCAAGAACTGGCAGAAACTGTGTAAACCAGCAGAGATTAATGTACCACAAAATAGAATAAACTTTGTTTTCTGCTCATGTACTTCTGCTACTAGAACTAAAAGATGCATGTATTTTTTGAAATAGTCTGCTTTCTGTTTGGAACTTACAGCAGATCCCCTTACCTAGATCAGAAAACATATTCATATTCTGAGAGTGAATTTGGTGAATCTAATTTGTGGCTACTGGTTACGAGATAAAGTACTAGTATCATTTTTATGTTCACCATTACCAAGAAAAACAAATGAAACCCCACAAAAAAACCCTTTACCATAAAATCTACCATTTATTTACCATTTATCTACTTGCTTTTGGCAAAGACCAAATCACCAAATTTAAACGCCGTATTTGGAACTCTTTAAGAACTTCATGTTCACAGATGTCATTATGAGGACTGTAAATTTCAATCCTAATTTGTACCTCTATGAATCTATCTGTCTACTCTATTGAAACACGGTAATTTAGGAAAGAATGAAGAACAGGCAGTGAAGATCTGTTGCTTGAATGTCATTACCTGTCACTCCTCACTTCACTTACATGGCCCATTTTGAAGATCATGCTGCCTTTTTATACTTGCTGGATATCCATTCCTTAGACCTCATTTGCTTGGGTGGTTCAAGCTGTCAAGTGCTCAGAGTGTGTGGCAGCAATTTTGCAAATTCCCTGAAGCACTTAGCCCCTATTTCATATTTTATACAGATGACTATTCCTGCTTACCTACAAAAGCTTTCTATTCAAGAAGAGATTTTTTTTTCAGTCACACTATTTAAAATCCAACTATCTCAACTGACTCTAACTTAAGATAATGTAATTAGCAGAATCTGATTATTTACATAATTTTTGATGTGTTGTAATACAGAATAATTATGGTAGCTAAAATAATATATTTGTACTAATAAAGCAATATTTTATACTTTTACATTCAAAATTGTAAACTTTAAAAAGTATGATCTATGTATGGGTATAAAAGGATAGCTATTTGAAATTTTCTTATAGAAAGTATTGCTGAAATCCCACAACCCATTTCTAAAACTTTTTCAGAAAAATGGTCCATTAAAAAAGGCTCAAATATTTCTAAGATAGTACTACGCTAATGTCTGGCCTGGGTAATACTGCAGGACACAGAAATGAATTAATGGAGTGCAACTGGAATGTCACCTTCCTCTGAAACATCAGATATGCATTCTTGAGGTGTGATATTTATAGGTCAGTGACTCAATTTCAATTCTTGAATGACTGAATTTTGGTAGAAAGGTTCTGAGTGTAAATTGTAAAGATTAACAAGACATCATTGCTTTACAAAAACAAGGATTGTATGTCCATCTCTGGAATATACCTATTCCTTGTCAATGCCTCCTATGACCTACTCGTGAGACACTCCTTGTGACACACCTATCAAGATTCTCTAAAGTCTTGACATAGGTGCCTATCAAAGACTGAGATTTACAGCTCACACCCTCATTCTTGACTGACTCTCAAATTACCCCTTCCTGTTTTGTCTCACTGTATCTCTAGGGGCCAAAAGATTTCTGATACGTTACGTTATAATGGCTAACATACTTAACCAGAAGCTAGAGAATATAGGTTCTGGGCTCCTACAGTTAAACCTGCATCTGGTGACAAGGCAGTCTTAGGAGGGACATAATTTAGTCCTTACTTCTTCAGGTTAGGGCACTGAGCTGCAAAGAATTCAGAGATAAAGTAAACAAAGGGACAAATTAATTCTCAGACCTGAGATGAGTATTTCCTACTAGAATAGTCTGGGTCTGGGTAACCCTGTCCCAGCCTGAAAAGGTTGAATACTTTTTCAGGCACAGACACGTTCCTTTTTCATCATTATTGTATTGGGTTTTGAGAACATTGTTCTATCTTCCTACTATGTAAGAATTTTGCAGGAGAATTGGTAACCATTGTTTTGGGATAATTCCAAACTTTACTCTGTTCCCCATATAAAAGGATGAAGCTCACCACTGGGTGAGAAATCATAATGGATTTCAATGTGTATTGGTTTCTGTGAGCTTATATGAGTTTGAGCATGTTTTCAGGGAAAAACATGTTTCTTTTTGTTTCAGTATGAAATCTTTTATTCTGTCTTGTGTCTCCAAAGAACAGTTATCTTTTAAGAGAGCCTTAATAAATGAGTGGGGTAACATTTACAAAGTACCATTTGTGCATTCTGCAGCAATCCTCACACTGTCTGTTAAATGAAATTGGCCTTCACTTCTGTTTCTGAATGTGATGAATGGCATCATTCAATAATATATGTTTGTCGAGTTACAATCTTGTGCAGTGTTAAGTGAGGTTCAGCCTGCGTATAAAATATATTCTCTAATTAAAAAAAATGAAAAAGCCAAGACAGGAAGTGACAGGGAAAAACTTTGATGCCACTATACACGCTATCAAAATTACAGAGATGACATTAGTCATTGGGAATGTTTCACATTGAGTTCGCAGTGCACAAACTGGTGGGGCAAATTGTACCTTGGGATTTAAATTTTTAAAAAATATCCTTACACATGCAAAGTTCTTTTTTTACTTGTGAAAGTAGACATTTTTAAGGTGTGAGTGGAAAGGCAAATATTATGTACTTATATGTGCTAAATAAAAATTTCAGGGCACACATGCACAAATTCCTGCTTCTGGATGAGGAACCTGTTCTCTTCACATACTCAGAAGAGATGTGAAATTGTAATTTCTAATGTAACAGAAATTTTTGTAGGGTTCTTTCTTTCCTTAAAAAAGAAAACTGACAGGCCATATAATATCCAGCAATTCCATGTTGAATCTAATTTTTCAAAAGCATTTAAATAAGGTTGTGGTCTTCTTTAGTGAGTAATGAGAATCCATCAATACTAATCACAACTGTTTAAAGCACATTCATTGTAAAGCACAAAAAATTAAAAAAGACAATTAATGGCATATTGAGTGGATCAAGTTTTATTTGTGCTAAGCCTACTCTCTCAGGAGCATTTTCTATTAACATTGCTTTCTACAAGTGATAGAAGTTTTAACCTTGGTGTAGCAGATAAGCCATTGATCTGTCAGCAGACTTTTCCCTACCTCCCACAGTATGGCGCTTCAAAAGTTTGTTTGGAAATGAAACCAAATTCTGTGTTTCCTCTACAGATGGTTGACCTCTTTCAGTTAGTGGCTGCATTACTCATTTAAACAATTATACAGGTCAGAATGGTGTAATCTAAATTATTTAGTCTCTGAGTGTTTTTCAGACACCACTGACAGTCCGAGAGGATCCAGCTGCTGGTTGTACCTGGATTTGAACTCCACGAGATAACAGAGCTTTGGTTAAGAGTTTTAGTCACCATACATTGTTTCATCTTCAAAAACACATACCACGAGCAAACTGCTCCTAAGGGACTGCAACCACACAGGTATCAAAACATGCCAATAGCAAGACTAACATTTCCCAGATGAAATGTTCAAAACAGTTTCTACTTTATCTGAATAAAAATACCTGGATGCTCCTCCAGAATGCAAATCTTAAAAATACCTTTTCTTGTTTGTCCCCCACAGGGAGCAATTCAAGTCTACCAAACAGTCTAGCAAAATATTATGATAACCTTTTCTATCCTAATTTGTACTGGAGGCTGTGTGTGTGCTAGGATCAACATTAATTACTGTATAACGTTTCAGCTGCGTAGTTCATAGAAATGTCAGGGAGTTAGCTAAAGGGGATGTGGGGTCCTGATATCAGCGGGGGGTAAGTGGCCTCAACCATTGTGCAGCATGTGGATGATGGGAATTTACAAAAATAGAATCCATAACTGAGGTGTTAAAGCTAACTAACCCCAATAAAAAGTTCTTTTTCACCAAGAAAACCATCACATAGATAAAGTGTTCGCAAGCAATTACTTGCATTTTCTAATAAAATCTAAGTTAATAAAGTCTGGAATCCAACAGTTAGCAAAACAGACTGTAATAATGATTCTACATAATAATTGATCTACTTTGTTAAAGTTAATATATCAGTTTGAATTAATGCATTTTAAATTCAGATTCCTTTTGCAGCTTGAATCCAAACTAATTACAGGTTTTAAATTGTCACTAGTAGGAGCTCAGCCAAGGCATATTTCCTCTCTTCTTTAGCTGCACCCTGAGAATTCATGAATCAATTTTTTTCTGGGTCATGACTTCGCCCCGCCAGGAGCAGAGAAAACCCTTCAGTGTGAAGAAAATTTAATGGCAGAGATCCCAGTACAGGCAGAATTTGCACGCAAATGGCTAGGAAGTAAATGGCAGGGGAACTTTCCAATGTATGAGAAAGAAACCTTAAAATCATTTATAGTAATCCAAACGGCAGTGAATTAAATAAATAGTTTTAAGCACAGCAGTATCCATGTCTGTCTTGGCAATTTAGGATTGTTGGATGATTTAAGAGAGGGCTGCTTTTGCAAGCCTTTTTTTTAAACGGTAGAGGTCACCTTAGTACAAGTCTCTTCTAAAAAAACAGCCCACAACAACAATAAAAAACCCTTTTCTACCCTGATAAATTATGCACTTAGAAGTACTCACAACTTCCTTCCAATGTTTTATATAAACTTTAAAAAAAAAAAAGATTATATTGTCAGTTTAATTTCATTATATTTAGCTATAGGGATTATTCAATATGAAAAGAGGAATTTTTTCTAAGCACATTTACAGTTTTAATCAGTGATCTACACATACAATTCATTCAAATATCTGAAAATTGGTTTGTGTTTTAAGCTTTACAATTACATAAAGATCTGTCAGGACTACATATTTTTTTGTCTTTTATATTTACCATCGGGAAAAATGTGACAAAGTAATTTGTTTCTTGGGAGGAGATACTCAGACATAAATTGCATCTATCAAAATTCACTCATCTTCATTAAAAAAAAAAAAAAAAGCATTCAGAAGCCTGACAAATCAACAAAAGATTTGGTAAATTAGCATAAAATATATCCAGCTTAAGACAAATTGACAAAGCTCTTTCTACAGTATTTGTTTTCATGGCATGGCTACCTTTTATCAGCATTGTACCTAACATCACCTTGGAAACTGCTTTGTGGAAAAGCTTTACTAGACACTGAGAATGAAAGCAGAAAATTATTTGTTAACTACTTAAAAGATTCTATACATAGTGAAGGAATGTTTATAATAATTTAACAGCAATCAGAAGTAAATTCCTTGCAAAAGAAAATCTGGCTGTTTAAAGAGATTAAAGGAATTCTGAAAAATGGCACATAGTATCTTGCCGTACATACAAATATATTCTTAAATATTAAAGTAGTATTTTGTTTACACTACCAGTATTACCAGATTTAAATGGTGTAAAGTAATTGTTTTGGCCATCTTCTCTACCAAATAAGGTTTTTTAAAGAATACACATTAAAAATCCTACCTAATATCTCGAGATTATTATCTTTATAAATTTTCACTTCAGAAATGAAATGTCTGGGACATTCTTAAATGCTATTTTACTTCTAAATCACTCTATTAGATTTCCTGCTTGAGTGATTTGTGAAGAAAACATTACATATATATTTTTTTCTGATTACCAAACCGCATTAGACACAAAAGTCTACTTGAAACTAGTTTACAGTTTAAAAACAGGTCTAATAACAGGTGAATGCTGAAAAATATGCAAACAAAATGGCAGACATGAATGACTTCATTTAAGGCATAATTGCTTCTCATCAACCCAAGAAATCATGCAGAAACAGTCCCTGTTTCAACCAGCCAGGGAGAGACTGGAGAAATCACTCAGGCATGGATTCTAAATGGAAGGTCCACTCCTGGGTCTCAGCCAGGGAACTGCTCCACACACAGATCCAAGCCTAGGGACAATAGTCCTTAGAATCACAGTTCATCATAACAGATAATTATACAGCAAGTAAAACAATAAGGTATTTTGGCCTTTCAATAGATAGACTAATTGTGGACTAGGGAGTTCTGCCTGGGAGGCATAAAACACACCCCTCTGTGAGTCATTTTATTGTGGTGAGGAGTGGCATGAATTTTGTGGAAAGGGATTTTAGGAACTGGTGAGTTCCATATGTTGTTTTTTGCTGTATGTCTCAGGCACATAGCCAGAGTTTCCACGCACACAGCTAGAAGCTTTTTTTTTTTTTAAAAATTCTTCCCACTTGCCCATTTAAATGTTTTAAGGAACATTATATTTTTTCCCCCAGCAAAGTCGGTAACCGCAATTATTTTCCTCTTTTAAGCATAATAACATTTCAACTTGGATAAGGTGGAAAGAACTATATTGGTCTTTTCAAAGGGAAAATATGTTTAGATTACATATTTTATATATGGTTTTCATATCAATGAATGCATAACACTGGGTTAAAATATTCCCTGAAACTATTGTGTACCATTTGTTTTCTGGATTGTTTGTAGAGACAAAAAAACGAAGAAGGAAATACATGTAGTTCAAGACAGAGCAGCTTTTGAATCTTTTTAAATGTGTCATTCTGTTTTATGCTCAGCCAGTTCTTTTTCTTCTCCTTAAAAAGATGACAAGCAAGCAAACTCTTTTCTAGCAAATAAAAGTGTTAGTTCTTGGATGCCATGCAAAGAGTGCAAATGCATAAGAAGGCTGACCTCCTGCACTAGGAAACAAGTACTCTATCTCTGCAATTTGTGCAGCCCCACTGCCAGCCAATTAACTCGAAGTTGAGTTTTGACTCAAACTCATGACCCTTCAATCCCCACAGTCATGTGTTACATCTGGTATCATTGAATTAGTCCTTCCATTTTGGCTTGTTTTTTTTTTTTAAACCGTCCACTTTCTTTCTGCCAATTTTTTTTCTAACCACTAATGATGATTCAAGAAGCTTTCTACAGTATCTGCATATTTGTTTGTTTTTGAGTAGAGCTCCCTTGGAAAAAATCTGGCATACATTTTTCTTTTCTAAGAATACCATTCAATTCTGCATTTCATGATACCCTTTTTTTCCTGTTCTGTACTATAATGATGACCATTACATCATGTACCCTGAGGGCTGTGCTTAAAAAGAGAAAGGATGGTGAAATTAGCAAAAATAAAAGGAACTCCCTGACTTGAATTCACAAACTGTGCTTGTTTTTGTTAAACAGAACAAAATCTGCGGTGACGGTAGCAAGTTCAATAACGTGTAGCGCATACGTTTTTCTCTCAGCTAGAAAGCACCTTCCTTAAGAAACGCTTTTAAAATATTCAATGTAAACTACTGAAGATACTCATATTAAGTAGTACTCCCCAAGCTGTGAGTACATTTCTTGTTTTATTTTTAGTGCATTTTAATGGAATACAATTTATTATCTGGAACCTATTTGCCTCCCAATTATTTGTAAAATTCTGTTTTAGAAATTCTAATGAAATGAAAAGAAGCAGTTGATTTATTCACTTTTTCAGAAGTCAGACCTGAAGAATTAGAGAGTCGAAAGTACATTTAGACATTTTTATTCAGTATTGCTTTTTTGAGAATCTCTCTTATGCTAGCAAAGTACAGTGGTAGCTGCGGTCGGTAAATACAGACAATTCCAATGGTGAACGTGTAATCAGTCCCTAAGGGCTTAAAAAATTCTTTTTTTTCTCATCATGTCTACACTGGATTTTCTCACTCAGCTATCATATGTGCACTGCTTCATCCTTATGTCAGTATATCTCTATGTAAGTCTTCTGCTTGCCTTTTGAAACTACTTGAATGTATCATCCCTCATATATATACGCACACGTGTGTATGTGCGTGTGTATGTATGTGTGTGTATGTGTATCCAAAATAAATTGAAAAAAAATTATACCCATGTCAACAGAAAAACTACATTAGTGTGGTAAAAGCGGTCATATTTCAAATGCTTTTGTGCACATAAAATATTTTTGCGGTTACTGTATGCAAGTACAATAACATCATTGTATCATACACAGCAAGTTTTATAACCATCAGTGAAAAATAAATGATGCATTATTATTGAATGATGTGATATTTAAATATAAAAGCAGTTGAGTGCCCTATCAGTTTCCTCTTAATATTTTGCTGGTACGAATGTTTTTCTGACTTCTAAATCACACATTTGCTAAAATGAGCTCTGCTAGATATCAGTTTGAACACAGGCACAATGTGTCTCAGTCAGATTCATAAAACAGATAGCTGAACTAGAGTTTGACTTTTGACATCAACAATCTGACTTCAATATTTCTCCACAAAAAGAGACTTCTGACTCTCGTCGCTGTTTCAGTGTGATGGATAGCTTTTCAGCTGCTGACAGCAGTGAATGTAATAAATGTAATCATCCACACTGGGGGCTGAATATTTCTATTTTTTAAGTTTTCCGTCTTGTGCATTACGAATGACAAAGTAACACCTGCAGTATTACAGTCCCTCCTTTCCTACAGAACTGAAATACAAAAATATTATTATAAGTTGTCTATGTATTAGTACTTCAGTGTTAAATAAGCTTTTAATTACCTACATTTGTTTTTTTTTTCTCTAAGAAACACTTGCAGAAACAGAGCTTAATTTTAGCTCTGTTTGACTTCTCTGATCATCTGGGTTTTCATTGTCATTGCTTCATAATAATTTAATGTCATATATAATGACATAAAACCAGGGAAAACCACAGAAGCTGCCAATCTGAACTGATCTAACTGTTCACTAGTGTAAGCATAGAAAAGCCTGATTTGTTTGTGCCAACAACATTCAGCATGGTCTGTAACTGGGCTAGTGTTCCTTTTCTATTTAATTTTCAAATAGTCTTTCAGTGTACAGTGTAGCTGCTTAATCAGAGTGTTTTATCTACCACAATTAACAAAATGAGTGAATGTATATATTGGCAATACATAAAAAAAGTATTAAATTTATGTTTACCATTTTGTCAGCTAAACATTTTACCATCCTGTTTTTTCCACTCACTTCATCTATGAGCAGCTATTATTATGTTTGCAACTGAAAGTGTATAGCTGAAACACATGCCTAATTGAAAATTAGTTCTAAACTTTCATTAAAAAGCTTTGCAGAGAAATATCTTTTGTTAATGAAAAACTTATTTGGAAGCATATAAAGCCACAGTTTGCATTTTCCCCAGTCTCTGACAGCAGTGACTTATCTTACTTTACATCTAATTAAAAGTTTATGGAGATGCAATGGATTTTTGTGCAAATTAGAATTAATTAGAGTTATTAAGAAGCCATGAAAAGAAGGATTTGAGAAATAGTGAGAAATATTATTTAAACCCTAATGGAATTCAGCGAAACCCACAGGTCTATTACAGGTCCCTGATTTGCCAGGATCACTGCAGGGAATCTAACATTAATAAGCACACTGGTAATTAAATCATTTGTTACTTTGTCTGTAATGTTGTAATGTTTCACTGATACTCTGTCAGAGCTCTTTGTGCAGATCAGAGCTAATCAAAGGTAATCAATTTTCAGCATTTGAAAAATCTGTAAATGATTATACATTCATCAGATCATTTAGTGGAGTGCAAGGAAAGTGCAATGCAATTAATCTTCCTGCATGAGGAGGAATTACCACCACAGAATTCAACAGTTATAATTAATTTCATTGTCTTGCTGTGAATTTTGATTGCTTTTCTTTGGACTGTATAGTACAAATGATGATTCATTGCAAAGTATTTGCAAAGCAAACACACCAGTGTGCTATGCAAATTAAAGTAGCTGTATAACAGATAGGTTTCAAACTTCCTATTTACTCAGGGTTGTTGAGTACTAATTTGCCAAATAATTGCTTGTTAACTTTATACACTCTTCTTCTGAATATTGAGATTGGTAACCAATATAAATAGAAAGCACATGCTGTTTGGTATCTCATGGTAAGTGTTCAAAATACTAGTTAGCACTTTAACTTGCACTCAACTAGAAAAAACATAATTTACAACACATTTTTCTAAAACCATTCATTCTACCTTCTCTAATATTTTATTTCCTTTTTTTTCAGTGTAAAGTTCACTGAAAGACAAAGAAGGAATTTTATGGCTTCACCACAAACAGCCATATAAGCTTAAAGCAGAATATTTTTTAACCGTTATTGCTTTAATACTAATTTTCCTTCATTCACACTATTAAATATTAAGTAACATTTTCAGGACATTATCAAATTATAGAAGGCAGTGTGGACATCTCTAGAAAACTGGTCTATGCGCCAAATACCAGCGTCAAAACCAAATGTTGAGCTCAAGGTTCTCATAGCAAACCAGAGCCTACTTGAAGGAACTGGAGTGCTGAGCAGACGCATATGCTGCTGTAGATTCAGCTATAGGTCTGGAATTTAATTTTAGACTTTTGTACAAAACTAGATGCTACAATCAATGATTTGCATGATTTGCTCATTGTTAGTAAATACTAACAGAGAGATGTTCAGATTTGAGAAATGCCAAAATTTCATTCTAAAAGTGCCAATTAATTTCAAAAAGTGTTGAATTAAGCTTTGCAAACAGAAATATGGGAGTAAGGATTTAGGGAGTGTGGTAAGAATGTGCAGTTGCAAGCTATATATTTAATATGCCAGTTGATTATTAAGTAATTTCAATTTTATTTTAAAATCTGTAATACATAACGAATACTGGGAATTATCAGCAGATATCTGGTTAGTCATTACTGGCAACATTATATGTTAGGTGCTGTTTAATTTATAATCAGCTGGAAGTTTTTCGTTAAAAAAGGTAAAACTACAGTACTGCATTAATTTGCTCTGTACAAATGAGGTTCGGTAATAGTAATGTATAGTATATGTACGTATGTCTATGTATGCATATTTGATTATGCAGCATATATACAATGTATATTCTTCAAAAGCCAACTCTTCCATTGCTGTCTTTATGACAGCATCACAAATAACATGATTTATTTAAATTTAAACACATGATATTAGAAAAAAGAGAGACATTTCAAAGAGAACATGAAGATGGAATGACAGCCTCCTTTCAATAAAAAATAGTAAAATTTAAACACTGTACAGCTAATTGGTGTAAGATACTAACAGAAGACAGAACGAGAGATGTTCAGAATTGAGAAGTGCCGAAATGCGGAGTTGTAAATACTGATTGTCTAAGTGCTTCTGAGAGCCCTGGAAAATTCTTAGAATGAATGTACACAGAAGTTTGAGGCATTCAAACTCATCTCTTCATTTCAACCTACTTGGCCACGACTGAGTCAATAGGCTGAGTCTGACTCAGTGTTTGCAGTCCACAGCTGAAATTACAGACATATAAATCTAGACATGAAGTAAATACCATTTTACAAATTTAATGCTGAACAGGAAAAGATTCTGATACTTATAATCTGTTCTGATAGCTCTCCACAACTCGTAAAGGTTTTTTACTGATTGCATCTTTCCTTGTATCAATGAAAACTAAAAGACAAATCTTGAAATTTAGAGAGCAGTGCATTGCACATATACAAGGAGTCCATGCTGTTACTGTTTTCAGAAATGTCTATTTTTTATGTCATCAATAGTTTAGTCATCTAAAAATCATTGATGTGTACGTCTCAAAAAGAAAAACCCTTCTAGATGGATATTTGGTTTATAGTGGATTTATATCTTTTGACGAAAATTCCAAAGACTGCAAAATTGTACTGGGAATCTTAAAAAAATAACCCTTTTCATGTTACAATGAAAGTATCTTCTGGCATTTGAACTGGTTTGGACCATCCTCACAAAAGCATTCAACATAGACTTGTTCATGACAACTGCAGGAAGAAACTACTGAGAACAAAATATTTATGTGCTTATCAACGAGAATTTTCATTGGTATCTGAACAGAGGCTGAGAGGATAAGATGAAAGGCACACTTTTCAACATGTTGAGTTTGTTTATCTTACAGGCACAAAGTCTTCCATATTTTACTAGGGATGAATCAAGAGCAATCTGCATGATATTATTCAATCTGGACTGGAGGTCCATGGACCATGTATTTCTTTATTCCACATTTATTCCAGGCCATGATCTTCCTATAAGGAAGGGCCTGAAAGAAGTGAAAAAGATTATTTCCTTAGGTAAAATGAGGAAAAAGTAATATAAAATGTAATGTATCCCTAACCCACACATGCATTTTATACATTGTTGTATTTAGGTACAGATGCTCTCCTCCTCATCTTCTCATAAGAGATATACTGCTTCTTCATTAAAATTCTTCTTTTTCTCTGACTGTATGGAAGACTTCAAATATTTCAGATCCACACACAATGAAGAGAATTGTCAATTTAGTATGGTTTTAAGGACATCCCCAAAATGTACACTGACCTCTCATTGGCCCTATTCAGTTCACTTTTCTTTGTCATCCAAACTTCTGTAAACATCATGGAAATGTGTAGCCATGTCCTCATTCTATGCTCCAAGCAGTTCAGCTGGTCTGAATTGCACTATGTTCACTTTTTGTAAGTAAAGTATCCCATATTTAAGTTCATTTTTTTTTATTATTTTGATTTTCTTTTACTTCTTTCAATGATCTTTTATTGTCTAAACTCTAGATTTCTGCCGAGTTTGTGAACTGCACTTGTCAGAGTATTGCCCACAACTCTGGGTTCCTTTGTTGAAGCTGTAGAAATAAAATGAATAGTATAAAAGCTTGATGGCATCTGTGGATAGGAAACTCATTAAAAGCCTCAGCCTTCTGTTTTATTTCTAACCACATTGCCCTGTGGGATTTCAAGGTCTTGCAGGATGAAACCAGCAGGACTCATTACTTCTAAAACAATGTTTAGAGTTCTATTGGTGGTGGAATGTTCTGCCAGTCAGGTAAAAAACCTAGGCCTTTATCCTTCCTGGGACAATACCAGGCAGCTCAGAAACTGCTCGGAAAAGTCATGCCTTTGAATGCAACTGCAGGTGTTGCTCCTCAAAGACTGTTGGTACCCTCCTATGCACCCTTCAAAGGAATAATAGAAAATTCACTTTGGGATTCAAATGGAGTCTAAGAAAATTTGAAATAATAGGAACAAACTTTTGAGACTTCCTACATTTTTCCCACGAACCTATGGACCATGACTAATACCCTGAGGGCAAAAAAACATCCTTTTTCCCTCTTACACAGGCATAGAATTCATGGTGTCAGATAAATAAGCTTCATGACCTCACCTTGTTTAAGGCTACCATTCAATTACTAGCAAAGGCTAGTCACCGCAGTGAGAAAAGAGTGTGGCATTCTGATTGCTCACATTAATTAGAAATAGTGCAAAATTTATATCATAGAAGAATACTAAAAATTATATAAACTCTCTTACCAAGACAAAAACATTTAGCCAAAAGTAACTATATTAGTTTGAATAAACTGATGGCTCACATTTTCTGTGCGATTAGAGACAATTATGAGAAAAATTTTAACATACGATAGAAACAATTAAGGACCTCGCAAGTGTGGAAGTGATTTAGCGTCCTAAAGTAGTTTCACAGCTGTGTCAAGTAGAGTTTCTTTTAGAGATTTGTTGGATAATTTATACGTAACATCTGAAAATTTCAATCATTTTGTAAAAATGTCGAATGCAGTAATCATTAATAAAATTTGTACACTGACAAATATTCATTAAAAAGTGTAACTCTTGACTGCGTATTGAAACGCTACTTGAAAATCCAAGGCTGCAGTTATATAAAACAATATGAATTATCTAAAATGCAAAGAATTACACATGCAAAACTTAACTGATAGATGATATCTTATGAACTTTAAAATCTGAGCAAACATGTTTTAAAGAAAAATTGTTTAAGCCACAAACTTTATAGATTATCAAGTCACCTAAAGATCACGTTCATGCAATTCAAAAAGCAACAAGATAGGATGACACTTGGAAGGGCAGAAGATAGCTGAACAACAGAATATCTTTCTTGTGTCTAAGAATTAGATTCCTTCAAGAATAAGAGTAATGTTAAATAGCTACATTACCAACACAGAAACTGTAGAGATTTTCTTTTTTGAACAAGTTTCCCAGCAATAGACTTATTAACACACAATTTAATGAATAAGTGGCAGTACTTAAACATGTTACATCTCAGGAATTAAAAAGAAATATACTCTTTTTTTTCCCTCATCAGCCTCCAAGATGACTTTGCCAAAAAACCCAAAAAACCCAGTGGTAAAGCATTTTCTCTTTTTGTTTTTCTTTTCTTTTTCTGAGCCTATGTCAACTCCAGGAGTTCTCCTATAGTATCTCACTGTTTTGAACTTCTAAGGCATTCTTTTTCTATAAAAAACATCAGTAAATATTCAATCTGTAAACTGTGAACTTGTTTCCTTACGATTTAGAGTTGCATACTCTTAATACAAATGGGTCTAAATGTGTCATATCCTGCAAGGTTTATTGACTTAGAATATGAAGTTCTTTCTTTTGCCTATATTTACATGAGAAATAGAAAACCTTAGCATTATTTCTGGTGGTAAATGAGGGGACTGAAGACTATTGGAGGAAAACAAATGATGGTCCTCAAAAGAAGATACAGTTGGGAGCTTTGTGTAATTGTTTCTGCATTACTGCTCCCACAGGACCAGCTGAAGAGATTACCAGCCCCAGCCAACCCCCAACTGTTTGTTGCCATCCTCTTGCCAGAGAACACCGCCTTGCCAGATCCACTGGTTAAATTACTTTTGTGATCCCTCCCTAATTTATTTCAAAGTGACTTGGTTAGCAAAACAGGCAGGCAGAAACAATTTATTATTTCAATGGTTTATGCTGGCTCATTTTAATTTTGATAGCCTAGAAAGCAATCTCAACAGCAGCTCAGCCAGGAACACTAAGGATGGCAGCTACTGAAAGCAGTCTGGGGTTGGTAAACTTCAGCAACTGAAAGAGAAAAGATGCTCACAACATGCAGATTTAAACCAAGGTTCAGCAAAACATTTAGGCACCTCTGCACTTAAAACACCTGGATCACCCTACTGCTTTAAATGGGGCTATTAATAAACTATTACTTATGACGATTATATTATTTTTGGAAAACATATGTCAGATGATGATATTTATTTCATGTAATTTTATATATGAAAGTAAGTATCTTGTTTGCATAAATCTTCTAAGCTTTTCCTATAGTCAATGGAAGAACCACCTCCAGAAGGGTAATTCCCCAGCTATCTGAGAAAGGAGGTGACAGCTGCCTTCTGAAGATGTTCATCACAGAGGATGGCCACCCCTTAGGCTGGAATATGCAGCCATCTCCTAGGCTGCTAAAGTTAGGCGAACTGAATTGTATCCTATCTGTACCTCACCAAGTGGGCCTGATAGCCACAGCAAGGTTATTTCTGGAAAAACATTCTTAAATGGGACAATCATCTTTACCAATGCCATCACACCCTTACCATCCATGTAGGAAAAAAATTTATAAAGTATCTAGTGTTCATTTAGTAGTAGAAATCAGTATTTCATAAATATCACATATATATCTACATATATATAGAGAGAGAAATATATGTTACTGTCATCACTTATTACTTTAACTTCCTTTACGTCGGTAGTTTCCCTGGCTTCAAATAAACTTTTAGATTGTAATTAGATTTTCTAATAATGTACACCGTCATGCAAAACCCATAAATTTCTTAGGATTACCTGCATAGATATATGTAAATTAGCTACGTATAATTCTTTATATATAGTGTCACATGAAAATAGATATTTTTAGAAATACAGAAATGGTATTAAACGCCTAGAGTATAGTAAAACAAACTTTACAGTCTCAGTTTGAAATATACTGTCCATGTTTATTTAAAAATAGCTTGCCAGAAAAGATTCTAACTTTCTATGGCCTTTAGTAGTCTTTGTTCACACTCAGTATATAAAAGTTAAAAGATCCTTTATCATCTCAGAAACTCCTTTCACAAATTTAAATCAACATAAACTTATATAGTACAATTCTCCTAAGTGCTTAAGTCACTTGCAGCTCAAATCCAGTACGTTTAAGACCTGCTCTTTGCCAGTTAGTTGTCAAGTACTCAGGTGAAGGCGAATTGAAAGCTTTTCAACAATTAATGGAAAATGTTATAACAACAGATTAAAACTGAACAAGGATGACTTCATGCCCTCTTTTGGCAATGTTCATTTGATTCCACAAAATGACAGAATCACAGAATGGGTGGGAAGGGACCACTGTGGGTCATCTGGTCCAACCTCCCTGCTCAAGAATAGACATCCTAGAGCACATGGCACAGGATTGCATCCAGGTGGATCTCAAATATCTCCAGTGTGGGAGTCTCCACAACCTCTCTGGGAAATCTCTTCCAGTGCTTAGCCACTCGCACAAGAAAGAAGTTCTTCCTCGCATTCATGTGGAACTTCCTGTGCATCAGTTTCTGCCTGTTGCCTCTTGTCCTGTTGCTTGGCACCACCAAGAAGAGCCTGCATCCATTCTCTTGGCACCTTCCCTTCGTATACTGATAGACATTTATAAGGTCCCCTCTCAGTCGTCTCTTCTCGAGGCTAAACAGGCGCAGCTGCCTCAGCCTACTCTCATAAGAGAGACGTTCCAGTATTTTAATTATCTTTGTAGCCTCCACTGGACCCACTCCAAGAGCTCCATGTCTCTCTTGTACTGAAGACCCCAGAACTGGACACAGCACTCCAGATGTTGTCTCAATAGGGCTGAATAAAGGGGCTGAACCACGTCTTTTTACTGGCTAGCAATGCTCTTCCCAATACACCCCAGGATACCACTGGTTTTGCTGCCCCACCAGGGCACATGGTGGCTCATGGACAGCTTGTTGTGCACCAGACCCCAGGTCTTCCTCCTCAGAGCTACTTTCCAGCAGGTCAGCCCCCAGCCTGTGCTGGTGCATGGAGTTATTCCTCCCCAGGCACAGGACCCTCCATTTGCCTTTGCTGAATTTAAGATGGTTCTTGTCTGCCCATCTCTCCAACCTGTCAAGGTCCTTCCGCAGGGCTGCACAGCTCTCTGGGGTATCAGCCACTCCTCCCAGCTTGGTCTCAACAGTGATCTTGCTGAGGAGGGATCTGCACCTTCACGCGAGTCATTGATGAATAAGGTAAACATTACTGAGCCAAGTACTGAACATTGATTTGACACTTTCTAAATTATTTCTTGCACATCCTCTGGCTAAGGGGTAAGAGCTGTGCAGAGGGAGATAACTTTTCTGACAGTGGTTATTTACTCACTACTAGAACTATCATATCCGTTCACTAGTGGTACTATTGTATCTAGTAAAGGCAGAATGACACTTCCATCATAAACCTTACCAGACTGAAGCAGGGGGTTGATAAGTGATCACAAGAGTAAAGACACAAAGCTGAAGTGCCTTAGAGTCTAATTACCAAACTGTACAAATGTGTACAGTCAGATCAAAAGGATGATCCTTTATTCTGTGAATGTATTTTAAACTAAAATTGGAAGCAGATAAATGTACATGCCAAAAATGAAAACAACAACAAAGTAGTGAGATTGGTGTGGTTCTTACACTTACAACTGGAAATTATTTTTCGTTCTTGACAGGCTTAAGCAAGATTTTAAATTGCGTTTTAGAATAGCATTTTTCCTCATTCATCTAATAAATAGTTTTAATGTATCAGTACAGGATGTAGGATATAATTCTTGTGCTTTAGGAACCTGGAATCTGTGGAAGCTGCCATATGGGGGAAAACCATTAGTGAGGAACAGAGTTATATTAAAAATTCACAAAATACAGAGTGTTTTAGAACATGAAACATAGATGGAGTTCAGTTACTGAAAATATATATCTCTGTGGTGTAGTCTCATTCTAAGTGGATGCTAAACCTTGCTCCAGGCTGCAAGTTTTCTGCAGTCAGCTGCAGATGTGATAGGACTTGCTTTTACATAATCGTTTTGTCTTATCTGTAAGCATCCCTCACTTGGACAACTTGAGAGGCATTAAGGGTGTGTGCAGATGAACGAGTTACCCTCTGAACTTCTGTTTCTCATACTCTGCAAGAATTGCCTGCAACACACTTTTATGCTGCATTGTACCACTCAGAAAGAATACAAATATGGGGTAGATGACCGGAAAATAGTTCGTAACACCTTACATTGCTGATAAGGTGTTTTTCATCTTTCCATAGCTAAGGTTTCCAGCTCTCTCCTTCTTAAGGCAAGTTACTCTTACTCTGTTGTGGTTTGTTAGTTGCAAAGTGAAAAGTAAACTTTTTTTCTTGCTTATAGTGAATAAAACATTTCACCTAGTTGATCAACAGGACTTGGGGTTTTTATGCCTCTACAGTCCTGCAATACTTTGCAATAATCTTTCTCAGTTAATAAATCCAATATTGGGTATGTTTGTATATATAGATATATAGAGAGAACTTTTTAATATACTGATTCAGTGTTATCCCTATACTGTGCAACTATGAAAAAGTTACTTCTTTGCTGAGTTACCCTTGCCCAGATAGTCAAATTAAGAATCACAGTTCTGTTAGAGATTACAGAGAACAAAAAGAGATCATGTTGGAAAGTATTAAATCATGCTGCTTAGTGGATTGACACACACAATTAAACAATTCAGGTCATAAGTGCTCATGACTATCTTGTTGACAGTAAGCTACCACACAATAATTTATGGAATGTTTTCCACCATCTCCAACCAGCTATGAAAAATTACTTCCATCCTGATGGATGATGGCCTTGATTATCTCATACTAAATTTATGCCATGCAGTATGCCTATGTTTGAAATAAATTAATTTTATTAATATGTTAAGCTTCAGTGCATGTGCCTTAATATCCTGAGATGGTCAGATCTGTCCTCTGGCCCCGCACCAGTTTATTAGAAGGTGCTGCAGTCATTCTATCCCTTACTTCCTAACTTTCTGCTACTTTGTCCTTATTGGAGTCACTGGTTTGCTGTGTTTTTACTGACAAGCGCTGAACTGACTCAACTCCTTTAGCAGAGGTAACAAGTCATGTTTGATACCTCACAGGTAATGCTGTAAATTGTTTTGAGCAGTAGTGAGGTGCAAAACTCCTAGAGTGCAAAAAAATCTGGTTTCAAGTGTTAACAAACCTTTCTTTTTACTCAGGACTAAATCTATACACTTTTATTGTAGCTGGAGCTGCTACACTGTTGGAATGACTTTTTCTTTTTTTATTCCTTGTTTACCCCGGAAGCAGGGGAAAGCACGGTCTGGGGGAAAATAGTGATAAAAATCAAATCTGTGCTAAATTAGTTTTCATGCACAGCAGCAAATATAGATTTGTCTGATCAGGAATTCTGGCATTTTAGAATGTCCTGAAAAGAAGTACGTGCCTTTTTCAGTCATTTTTTTGAAAGCAGAACTGAACTTTGAGTGTTTTTTCTTCTTGTCATCTTTATTAATCATTAAAGTTTCTGACATGTTTTCTTATTATTGTTTAATAGTAATGTCAGTGTTAAACCATAATATAGGTGTATACATCTGTTGTTTACTCTGAGATGACTAACTACCATATATAAAAATTCATATTAAAAATAAGTGATAACATACCAATGAAATAATGATTTTTAAAATCCCTCTGCCTTTGAAATACATTAATATATTTAAATAAGAAAAGAGATCACAGTTCTGTATCCTACCACTGACACACAGAGAAATAAACAAAATTGAGTTGGAGAACAGACCTGCATAACATACGGCTCAAGGACTTCGTGCAGCCTGCAGAGCATCTTTTCTAGCATGCCAACTATTTAACAGCAATGCATACTGTTACAAAAAGCAGGGTGTGCATCCTGGCTGGGCTTTTAGTCAACCCCCTAGCTCAAGGCAGTGGATGGAATGTGTATCTCCTGGCCAGGCATGTGGGTAGGTGGGTGGGAGGACATTACTTATAGAAAGTGAAAGGCAAGAGACACTGGACAGTCATGGCAAAAAGGTAAACTCAGTGATAGCAAGGGAGGTTCTTCACTGTAGCACAGAATGGACCCTGTCTTAATACAAAAGATTCCAATCATTTACATACATGGTTCAGTAATTTCAGCATTACACCCTTTCTTGCCTCCATAATGCAACACCTGGATTGAGTCTAGCAAACTCTCAAGGCGAATGAATCTTTGTATCTGCAGGCTAAAATTTTAGACTATCAAGGAAAAAGATATTTGGTACCATGTAAATGTTGTATGCCCAATTTTAATGTAAAATTTCAGGGCACATTAAAATCTCCTGCACCCACAACTTGGTAATAATTTTTCTTGCCATCTTTGGTTTTATTATTACATATGACATTTTACTGAATTATTCATTTTTTTGTAGTTGTGGTATTCTAGAAAAAAATTTAAACTTTTTGGACTCATAGTAGTACTTCAAAAAGCAGATAAACTCTATGAGCAAGTACACTCTTCCCAAATGTGGCTATCTCAGGGTGCTGGGGAATTAGATTTCCATCTCAAAGGCAGTTATCTTGACATAACAGATTACTGCTGCCAAAAGAAAAAAAGCGGTATTTTCCTATCCTCTCATACTTCTCTCCCTCTTTCTGCCACTTTTAGTGGTTGTGAGCAGTTAAATATCATGTCTCACCGAAATTGAGCCCAAGAACATGAATATACCTCTGAAGGTGGCTCCTTGGGAGTGCTCCTGAAAGCATTCTCTGATGGAAATCTCAGACAGCAGCTTTCTCACTGGGAAGTTTCTCTCCATGGCCCTGAATGCCGCATTTTCAGGAAGGACATAAAATCGGCTGGGTAAGTGAAAGAGAGCAGTGCACCTCATGTATCCTTAGTGTAAGCAAATGACATGTGCTTTCTTCCTTCCATTTCAGCATTTCTGTCTTCTATAAACATTTTCAATTGTGTTGTCTGCTTCGGCTGTCACGAGTAAATGCTTGTATTTGCACTTGACCACAAAAAGTTAATTGTGAATTACTCTACACACACGAAAATAGCAAATGCTTAAACTGGGAGGTTGGACCACATTAATTTCTCAGCCCTCCTTTTTCAACTGCACAGGCCAGGTGAAGACCCCAGTGGGGCCAGGAGGGACAAAACCTGCCACAAGAACATGAGTTTTCTGGTCTGCAGTGAGATATCAGGAAGCACACTTAACTCTTGAACGTCTTGAAAAACACATCATAGTGTCAAGTTACAGTATGCTAATGATGAAAAATTCTCCTCACTAACAAAAATAATTAGAATAATCCAATCTGTATTTAGATTAAGTCTGAGGTTGGTTATAACGCCAACAAAATGAGCAATCCTTCAGGGAGATATAGGCAGAACACAGAACTGCTGAAATGAATCAAGAGACTTTAACCATAATTGTTATATGTTCTGCATATAACAGAAAAATCATAAATAAAAATCCAAATTAGCCATTTCCATTCTTCAGCATTGAAATAAAAAGCCTAGAGTGACAGAACTTGGTGTTTTTCTGCCAATGTGACTTTACATAGGTTTTTTTGTTTGCTTTCTCACACTTGATTGTTCTCTTGGTAGTGTTTCACTAACTCACTGTTATCTTGACTGACAATGAAAGCACCAGAAAATGCAAACACTTTTCAATTACTTCTTTTTTGATTATGTTGCGTTGTAATCCCACTCTGAAGTGCCTTTTTTTAATAAAGTATTTCACAAGAACAAAATATAATTTCAGGTGCATTCATATATCCTAAAAGCTTCCTGTACAACATAGCACTGATATTCTATTTGCATTTTAGATTGTTTGAAAATGCCTCTACCGTTACCTGGTAAAACTTCATACCATATGTGTTATTAGTCTAACACTGTTCTCTCATTTGAACTAAGACAAGTAGATACTGTCAGATACTAGCCTGGTGAAAATAACTTCAGTGATAATGAGTTGAGTGTTTTTTATAAGCTCTTTTTCCAAGTAAATTTGTTCTGATATATATCTAAGAATTTAAAAATTATACATCCTATTCAGAAAAGATTATATAGTGTTCAAATGTGCACAAGAGAAGTTTGCCTTTTTATCTTATTTGCATATACTTCATCAGTATGCCTAGAAAATATTACTTATTTACATTCCTCTGGTTACTTATGTATAAAGGGTGCAGACTCCAAAAGGACATGTTTCTCCAGTATAACAGGATGTATTTGTTTATTTCTGTACAGTGTTTGTGGCACTGCAGTTAAATTTGCAGCCCACATTTTGAGGATATACCACTCAATTTGAAGTTATGATGTTGATTTTCTTATCCATGTTTTTCCACTTGAAGCAAGATGAAAAATGTTCCAGCAAAAGCATAAGAAAGCTATTTTAAGATCTTTGAAGAAAAATTAATATGTTGCGATGATGATATTTCATCTTAAGCTGGCATCGCCCAGACTTGTCTCTTTCAAGGAAGGGAGGACATCTGGAAATGAGTGAAAGCCACAATAAAATAAGATTTTTTTACTGAAACTGAAATATGATGGCATAGCTGTTTCTTGACAGTTATATATTTAATGAGTAGGAATAAGTGGTATGATAAAGGTGCACGATTTATTGTTATATGCAATTACATGAGCTGCACAATATTGAATATTTACAGGGAACTGAACTGATATTTTAGAAATAAAAATATTAAATACTCATGGATATTCATAGCCCAAAAGGAAGAAAAAAAAAGCACCTCCAAGTAGCTAGGGAGAAATTCAGCGAACAGGGATAACACAGTAAATTAATATGCTTTCTTTGTTTCTCATATATAATGCCTGGAATATATGAAGGGAAGAAACAATTTTCGTTTGATATTTGAGTTTCATAATCTCCATCCCTCAATGCAAAACATGAGTCTGACCTCATTTCCACTAATTTGGGAAATGCAATTAGTGTAAATAAATATATACACATATATAAAATCTTACGTGAAACACATTTAGAATTCTGGACACCAACATTCAGAAAAGGTAAATTCAAAGTGAAAAAGAGCAAGGAAACACTAGTAGGATGAACAGATCATTGGTGAGCTGATCTTTTCTAAAGAGTATTGAAAGACCTTGCTGGTTTGTATAACCAAGCAAAGTAAAAGTTAAAAAGAAAACAATTTTTATCTGTAAATTCATCAGGTATCAGGGGAAAGGATGAACTATTTAAGTGATACTGGCAAAAGATAAATCAGATATAAACTAGCCCTAAGTAAATTCAGGCTAGAAATGAAGAGTATTTCTAAACCCTACTGTGTTGGGTTTGCATGGCCAGGTTTTGTTAGCAGAGGGAGCTACAAGGGTGGCTTCTGTGAGAAGCAGCCAGAAGCTTCCCTCATGTCCTGCAGAGCCAATGCCAGGTGGCTCCAGGATAGACCCACCGCCAGGAAAGGCTAGGCCAATTAGAAATGGTGGTAGCACCTCTGTGATAGCATATTTAAGAAGGAAAGAAAAAAAAGTTATTGCTCAGATGTAATTGTGGCCAGAGAAGAGCAGGGTGAGAATATGTGAGAAGAACGGCTCTGCAGCCACCAAGATCAGTGGAGGAGGGGTGGGAGCTGAGATTCCCCTGCAGCCCATGGAGGTCCATGGGAATGCAGAGATCCACCTGCAGCCTGTGGAGAAGATCCACACTGGAGCAGGTGGATGCCCAAGAGAAGGTTGCAAACCCAAGGGAAATCCATGCTGGAGCAGGTTGTGCTTGAAGGACTGCACCCCATGGACGAGTGACCCACACTGCAGCAGTTTGTGGAGAACTGTTGCCTGTGGGATGGACTCGTGTTGAAGAAGTTCCCAGAAGACTGTCACCTATGGGAGAAACCCCACACTGGAGCAGGGGAAGGACTCCTCTTCCTCAGCAGAAGCAGGAACAGTAAGTGATGAACTAACTGTAACCCCTACTCCTCATCTCCCTGCACTGCTGGTGGAGAGGAGGGAGAGCTTGGGAAGAAGGGAGGGGTGAGGGAGAGGTTTTTTTAAGATTTATTTTACTTCTCATTATCCCGTTCTGATTTTGTCAGTAGTAAAATTCAGTTGATATCCCCAAGCTGAGTCTGTTTTGCCCATGACAGTATTTGGTGAATGATTTCTTTCCCAGATCTTATCTCAAGCTATGAACCTTTTTTATTTTTTTTCTTCCCTCTCCAGCTGAGGAGGGGAATGATAGAGTGGCTTTGGTGAATGCCTGGCATTCAGCCAGGTTCAATCCACTACACTTACTGAATTGATGTTCTGGACATCTCAGGATGTCATGACCAAAGAACATGAAAAATAGGAATTAATAATTTTTAAAAAAATCTTCAATGCTTCTCGTGTGAATTTGATGCACCAGTCTTTTCTACAATGATTGAAGCCGTCTTTTTAGGAGCAGTGTTATTTAACATGGATCTCAATCACCTATGCAGAGTTTTGGATGTCAAATTGAAACATTCTTCTGCAGCTTTTATAATCTTTCATTATTCCAAATTTTTTTAATCTGTCCTACATCTTCCAAAATCAGGTTTCCTTAAAAGCCAACTGTTAGAATATAACACTTTTTTGGCAATAATACAGATAAGATCTGTTGTCTGCATAAAATATTAACTAATCATAAATTAGCATCAGATAAAATATTCTGCTACTTCATATTGGAAAAGAGACATCCCAATCAATATAAACAACAGAGTTACATTTCAAGCTGCATTTACTCATATATGATAGCAGTCACCTATGCCTGTTGCCTAAGAACTAGTTATTGCAAAAGCCTATTGTAAGGACACTTCAGCCACCCAACCCCTTTCCCTTAGGTCTCCTCTTTAAAAAAGTTGCAAATTCTTCAGAAAAAGATTTTGTAGGGGTCTTAATCTCACTTTTATGCTGCAAAAAGTGTTGAAAGAAAGGAAGCCTTGGCTTGAGTAACACCATCTAAAAACTACGTCAAGAAAGAGGCCAGAGTGAAGAACCGATGTTAGACATGCCCTGCCATGGCCTGTCTCTTGTGTCTTCAGAAACAGAGGGAGGAGAACCCCCAGTACAGATCATTGACCGTATGGCTATGAAAATTTGCTGAATATTTTCTCAGTGTAGTCGTTGAAACACTTTGCAAAGTATCTGGTCTTGACGTGCCTGTCTCATTGACTGCTGATTCTTGGCTGACAGAGGTAAATGAAACCATGCAGATGTTAACTGGCCCAGTTTCTCATTGTACCTATGAACACCCTGGTTTACTCTGAGACAGTTAATACTATTCCTAATTTATTGTGATCTGAGCTACTTTTAAAGGTAAACAATATGTTATTCATTATTGCTATACCTTTTTTCATTCAACATTTAGCAGAAACTTCTTGCCTTTACTCTTAACTGTATTATCTCGATAATATCTCTAGCACATTCAAAATTAAATCTCAAGCTGCTTCTCTGGCATTTGCGTTATTATCTTTACCTCTTCATCCTTAACTCTATGCTATGTCACTAGAAGTAGATGCCCAAAAAATTCTCTCTTTATATCAAACATCAAGCATAATTCAAGAACATAGTCATTGAGGCAGAATATCTGTTCAATCCAATCAGAGGGAGACAAAATACATTTTCACCCTAATCAAATTTTTAAAGTGAAAATCATGCAAATTTCAGAAACAGAATCATACCCCAGATATTTGTCTCTGATCAGGAAACACATAATTAAATTATTTGGCTTTGAAATTATTTCACTTTTTGTAACTATTTGTTCAAACAAGTTTTTGTATTTGTTTAATTTTACTCTTAACAGATTGTCTTACGGAAACTATTTTATATTCATGTCTTTCAGACTGGGTAAATGCCTCAAAAGCTTAGAGACCCACTCTAGGTATAGGCTCAAATAAAGGACTCTGGCAGTATCACAGGGCAGAGAATTTGTATATTATATGGAAAATAAAAATCTTTTATTACCCAAGAAAACTCAGGTGGAATATTTCGGGTTGCCTAAGGCTGAAATGGGAATGCATAAATTAACTGTTCAATACAAAATTTTAAATTGAAACCTACTGAAATTTTGATATTCCATCTTTTTATTCTAATACTGCATTTCTTACATTTCCATTACTATAGGAATTCAATAGCAAGTTCTACAATCCACATATCTGTGAACGCAGGATTTGGGGTATATATTTCTAAATGCTTATGCAGGTTTTTTATGCCTATTGCTGGACAGGCCTCTTCATATTTTGAAAATTTCTCACGTATTTCTATCAGAATTTCAATAATTCTTTGCTATCTGTGCTAGTGCGTTATTACGCTCAGATATATGCAAGGTTTCACCCTAGCTCTACTACCCCTCTGTAGATTCTGCTCATAGATCTATCTACATTTGTGCCCTACTAGCCTTGCAAATTCTCCTCATAAGTGCTTCGTAAGTCTCCTCAATACAAGTCCAAGTTAAATCTTCTCCTATGTCTTCATTCCGTTTCCACTGCCATCTCTATCAGAGAGCAGGTTCATGCACAGGAGCACCAGATTCATGCTACAAATTAAACGCAAAAGATTCTGGCACTTTCCTGCAGGAGACTTCTGAATGATGCAATAGATCTGTGTTGGGAAGATTTTCTTTAATAATTTACATTGCTGTTTTATTTGATAGCCATTGATTAAATAACCCATTTGACCTCCATATAAAGTATTTCTGTCCCTGAATAACTGTAACCAGTTACTAACTCCTTGATATTTCTTCTAGTTCAAGTGGTGCATTCTTTCTTGACAAAAAGGCAATCAATGTTATGGAAGGTGGTGAAAAGTGAAAAAGAGGGTTGTTCCCTACTGAAAAAGACAAGTTATTTTAAATTGCAAGGAAAATATAATTATAGATAATTACCACAGATTACATTTTCTACATACATGCACTAATTAAATCACCTATTAGATGATTATATTTTTTAATAGATTTTTTTACTTTCTATTTGGCATTACATATGATAAATCAAATACACAATAAATGAAAAATGACAGCATCTATCTAAATTACCCTCAGAATCATTTAATTCTTGATAAATATGATAAGAAAATTCCCAGAGTATTGAGAGAGAAAAGTAATAGTCTTTATCTACCTCCAATCAACCGTGAAGTTGACTTAATAAACACAAAACTTTTAGTTCCAAATATATTTTATTTTTCATTACTATGACCTTGTGGCTGATAGAAAACAGTTCATATCATTCCCGTGTCATTCTAGGTCAGGTCCTAATAATTGTACAAAACATGTTATGAAAGGGTAAAAATAGAGAAGAAAACAATACAGTTTTTATCTATCATATACGGGATCACCATTATTTATCTAAACAATGTAAAAGCCATAGAAACGGGCTTTAGAGTGTATTCCATAGCAGACTAAATTATCAAACCCACAGGGAACACAGCATTGTACCTTTTACAGAATTTCATGGGCTGTACCCAGGGATGGAGGAAAGATAATGCCTCACACATTCCCCTCTCAATTTTTACTAAATTCACTGGCATATAGTGGCTAAACTGAAGCATTCTAAACTATCAGAAGCCTCTTGAGATAAACATTCTCCTTACATATCAACATCCCACCACAGGTGCACATTTTTAGTTATCTCCTTTGACTAGCTTAGTGATCAGCTTGTTGGTTTAAAACCATGGTACTTCTGCAAGCAACTTGGGAAAGAAAAATAATTAATTCTATCCATCTATCAACACTTTCTTCTTAAAACAACACTTCTTAAAACAAAAAGAAATAACCACCTTCTCCTCTTCCTTCATGACCCTTCAAAACTTCCCTAATATTATAGATTGTTTTGACTGAATCTGCAAAACTGTCAGTGTCACTCTGGTACTTTCTACCTTAAGTTCCTTTCTACATGCTTATTGCAATAGTGTTTTTCAGGCTCAAGCTGGTTTTGGATTAAATCCCTAATTTCTCACTTCCAAAAGTAACAGTAATGATTTCTCCTATCTGGCTAATGACAATTTAGCACTGTCACCATGTATCCTTGTTGTCCTGTTTCTGCCAAAATTTTTATCATAATAAATGCAATAGTATAAGAGGCTTCTTTTTATGTTGGCGTACCTAACAGCTGTCTATTTTGATCATAGCACTGATTCTTCAAAGCCTCCAACTTTTTCACAAACAGCAATCTAGTTTTAATTAAAATATTTGCAGAGAAACTTGCTATAAAAAAATAATTTAGAGTCCTTCTAAAACCCACATTTTGAATTTTTTGATCATGAATTCCACGGGGTTCCTAGATCTAGATTCTGAGCTAATTTGGATGTACACATAGTGCAGTGAAATCAGGAACATGCATACATATCACCTGGAGTTGGAGATTGAATTTTGCAGTCAAATTGCAAATACGTTTCTTCTGTCATTTCTCCTAAGAAATTTTTTCCTGTCTGCATAGTACTGAGTCCCAAAATTTGGATCCAATTGGAACCAGTCTGTACTGTGGTGTAAATTCTAGCACTCAAAAAAAGAATATGCAACAAGTTACCGCGTGGTAGGAGGGATAAGGACAGACAATCCTGTGTTAGCTTGTACCAGCAACTCTTCTAGTTTGTTCTAACACCCGCAATTTAGCTGGCTGAGATTGTGGCAGCTCTACTTCCTTCCTTTCTGAGCGCTAGATAAAAGGAGCAGCGGCCTCCACTTAGTGGTGCCTCTGGCACAAGTCTAGCACGGAGGCCGCACGATCACTTTGTTTGCCTGAAAGTGATGAGGCAAAAGGATGGCAGAGAAGACATCCTGTCTGCATTAGTGGTGTGAAAGCCAAGAAAAAAGCATTACAGCAAACAGCAACTCTGCCTAGTTGTGGATTAACGCTGGTAGTCACTGCTGGTAACAGCATCTGTAATGTCTCCAACTCCGTAACTTCTTTCAGTCCTAATAATGTCACTCATTTATTTCACCAGAGAATTTCTAGCCCAGTATCACCCATGTCACCTTGTATTTCAACTCAACACATTCCTATTTCACCCCCAGCATGGACTAAAATCTCAGTTTGACTTTAAGCTTTATTTTACACACAGCTATGACTGTGTGTCAACCCAGTCCCAGAATACCATTATTGAATATCATCACAATTTGTTTCTCCAGATTCCTTCCATAAGGACTACACGGGGGGAAAAAAAACCCCTCTCACTAGCAGGCATAATTAATTTTGTGTTTGTTTTTAAAATAATCAGCTAATTAGTGGTGTGACACAGTTCATTTGTGACTTTAAAAATATTTATGATTCTTTATGATTTGATTCTATGCTTTGGAGGAAAATAACTTCACAGTGTTTAGAGTGTAGAGAATTGCCAATTTTCTTAAAAATATTTGGACTGCTGGATTAAACCTGCCTTAATAACTGGCAGTCCATGATCCAGATCAGTCTTAGGCATAGGAAGAGTAAGAGTATAGAGTTACCCTAGGAGCATCTTCTTCTGGATAAGCTTGATAAATTTGAAAAACATAACATGTCTTTTGGGGTTTCTCTATCTCCTTGCACCACTGCAGCAGTAAGTGATGGAGAAGAAACCAAATCTGGGCTGAGAAAATGAAACATTCATGATAAATGAATATCTTTATTCACCAGATAAAGTCATCACAGTGCAGGTGCTTTAGCATTATTTCTAATATTAGATAATATTTACCACCAAAATAATCCTCCCATATACACAAATCATAGCAGCACTTAAAAATACATCAAAAAAAGACATCTTCTAACACTTTCCTTCTACAGACATATTATAAGTACTTAATCCAGCATGAATGGTGACAAAAAGAAACTTTAATTTATGTCCTTGTAAAGCTACTCTTCAAAAAGTTGAATACCACTTTCAAATAAAATAAAATCAAATAACCCAAACCTCAAAACCCTACTGTCATTATAATACCTGCAGAGTGATACCACTAACAGACCTGGCTGTTTGTTTCTAAGGAAGAACAGCTGTGCAACAGACTGTCTGAACAGTTCCTATTACAGAATGCAACATGGATCACTGACACAAAGGAAGCACTACACCAGCTGGCTTTCTGTCTTAGAGCATTTCTATTCCTAGATGATTTACCTGTTCTCAGCCCTGTCACCTCAACACTTCTACTACCCAATTAAAACATGATGTTGCTGGATTCTCTCTGCTATAAATTAGATATGCTTTTGTTCAGATCAAACTGGTTACTTTTTTTAAAAAAAATTTTGAAATACATGACTTATTTTTAAACTTATAAAAGCTGCTTGATTATTTATTTGTGGTCTATTTTGTTCTCTTGTAGAGTTTAGATATGAAAAATTCTTTTCAAATGTATTCATATGCAGTGATCTACATTTCCTAATCATAATCATGTCAGCAAAAGTGGAGCTGCTCTTAGGATAACATTTTAGTCTAGAAAATGATTTCCCTTTAAAATGGATTCAATGGACATGATATAAAAAGAAGATGCAAAATTACACACAACAGTTTGCATAATCAAAACAGATATGTTTTATATTCAGTCAAGATTTCTTTTTGCTACATTAAATGGAAGAAAATAGACCTTTTGGAATTCTGCAAGTGTGCTATGGCTGTAAATGCAGTAGCAGTGGAATTCCAGTAGGATTATGAAGAGGATGTACAGAACTTAAAAAAAGAAATCAACCAAGATAAAGAGGAACAATATGAAAGGATAAATGGATTTTTTTTAAACTAACAATAGTCCATTTATTTCAAATAAGAACTATATTTTCTACTTTGTAACTAAAGTTAAATTTATGAAAGCTTGAAATATGGAGGTGTATTCTTTTGTGTAGGAAATTTACTGGTCCTCTTTTAAATAAATGTAGTTCAAATGACATGTAATGAGTGTAGAGCTTCATTCAGTAAATAATACCCAAGGTATATTCATATCTACATTCAGAAGAAAACTTGCACATGTTATGGAATAAGGTTTGAAGGGCTCTGCAGGTGTCTCCTGGAGACACTGTTGCTCTGGAGCAGACAGATTTCAAATTAACATTTCTCTCCCCTAATGAACAATAATCTTGATCTAACACATGAAAATAGCATGTCACAAATGGCTACAGAAAGTACTGGGTTTTCTTTCAAGGATGATATAAGGATAAGTTTGTGATAATCACGTGAAGGTTATCGAATGAAAAATAAACCACTTAATATTTAATGGGTAGAATTAATTAGTGTTAAAATGAGCCACAACATTTTTTCTATCCCATAAAATTTTACGAGGTTTCAGTTATTTTTCTTCTTGTGCCATAGAAACAACTCAGAACCTTCCTTATGAGAAGGAAGAAAGGGAATAGCTGACAACCTTCATGTCAGGCAATCCAACTGTTATACAGAGCACCCAGGTTTAAGTTCCTTATCTACTATTCTTCCAGTGCTTGGCCAGCCTGTAGAAATTTTATGCATCTCTTAAAAAAATGTACTAGGATTCCACTGAATATGGTAATTAATGGAGGAGGAAATGATGGCAGGGAAAGAAGAAAATGGATGCTAAAACTTAGCAACCAAACATTGACCTTGTGACTGGAAAGAGACACAATTCCTGAGAAACAAGTGTTCCTGACTACCATGCACATTTTATGTATTCTTTTCAGTATTACTATTTCCCTTGGATGAAGATGACACTGACTTTCACTTCTCAGCAAAAGTAACTGGAACAGAGGAAATTTTGATTCAATAGGAACTTTCCCTCCTAAGTGACATCTTTTTATACGTGGAAATTATTTCTGCCAGTGCACTCATAAGTCAATTTTCCAGCATTGATTTAATAATGAGAAGTAGCACACTGTCTAGAAGTAAATGTTTAATATATATCTATCATCTATGCACAAATGTCTTCACTCATGAGTCATAGGAAGAGTCATCATTAGAGGATAATCACAAAGGCTCAGAGAAATTTTTAACTCATCCTCCTTACCACAGATGAAAAGAACTGTTGCTCAGACCTGAAGGGGATCAAATATTTTAAATGCATACAGGTTTTATTTATGAAGCCATCAAGAAAAACCAACTTATTTCTGTTATTCACTAATTGCTTAAAGATACAGTCTTCTTCTTATTTCTTCCAAATATCACTGATTAAGAATTTACACAAGGTATCTGACCTCAATTGCAATGATTACTGTCTGCTCTACTGTGTTTACTGCATTTAAATTCATAGTGTTCTTGTGAGATAAAAAAGTGCGATTGTTCATACAAATGAAGAGCTAGTAGATTTTAAGATGAATGACAAAAATTCTAAAAATTATTTAGATGGCTTGAATCCTACCGATTTCAAGGAGCTGAAATTTATCTTTCGAGGTTATGTGTCATGAGTGATGGGCAGGATTCATCTCACTTAACTTTAAACTGTCTAAGCAATTTGTCAGCTCTCCCTCTACAGAAATGCAGGGCTACAAATCTCTAGAGTACAATTCATTCTTTCCCCATGCAGGATCAAAGCCAGATGAATGAATTATTCTTTGGAATAATTTTATTCTCCACTGATTACAGAAAAAATGGCTGGCATAAAATGTACATTGAATGTAGTTAAGTGGAAATGAAAAGAAACCTACCTTGTGGATACCAGAGAAGTTTTAGGACACTAATTTCCACTCCAAATTAACAAGAGGGATCTTCAGTCATTGTAACTTGCTTCCACTGTAAAAAGTCATACTGGCAGGGAGACTGAGCCACAGAAGTGGAATGTACTTTTCCTCCCACTAGAAGTCAAATGAGAAGGAATTGTCATAATAAGACTTCTAAGATTTATGATTGTCTAGGTCTTATTTTGTGAGTTCAGCCACCTTGTGACTCAAAGCTGTAGTGTTAAACTGCCCAAACCGTGTTGGAGCAGCTTACATTCCTCCTTGTTTGCAGTGGGAGTTAATTTCTTAGATATGAATATTTCAAGTAATTGAAACCCTTTAATTCTCATGTTATTTTAAAATCCTTCCCTCAAGGTTTTTACCTCTGGACAAGCATTAGCAGACATATGTAAAATAAGTACTTTTTGTTTCACTCCTGTTTTAATGGCTGGGTGTTTGCAAAGTTAAAAAGATATCATTACAGTAGATAATGACTGTTGTAATTGCTTGTAGTCTCAACACAGATTTCTAATGGGAAAAATATGTCTTACCCTCACTTGCCTCTAGCATACAATCATAATTGGATAGGGAAATCAGACATACAGTGCAACAATTCAGTGAGTAAATTGAGGAATTCTGTTTCCACGCCTCACATACCTGACAGTCTGCTACCTTAAAGAAAGTTGAAAAATAAAGAATGGCATGCTGTTGGCAATGACATCTACCGCTTACTAAAGGGCATGTGTAGATTCATAAAGAAGGGTTTTCTTTCTAAAAAAAAAAAGAGATTTATATTTTTTTACAGTTGCACACTGTGCTGTGACTGATTGGTTGTTGCAGAGCTAATAAAAAGATGACTACTTGCAGCTGATAGCATATCCTATTTCCATCTAATTTGATGGTTTTCTGCTGGGCTGATGGGAACCTAATCACAAAACATTGAAGATTCAGCTATTTCAAAGCCTGGTTGCAATTTCTACTGTTTTCTGACACTTAGCCTTACTTCTTAGAAATCTAACCTCTTACTACTTGTCGTGAAGTTAGTCATTAAAGTGTACACTAACATTATCACATGTAAATTTCACTCTCTCCAACCAAACATATGAGAATAAATAGTATCTTTTTATGTCACACATGATTATAATTTTTCGTTCTTGTTATTGATGCCTAATTACTCTAGCTAATGAACTATTAATAAACAAATAAGACAGTCTCTACCTTAGAGGACTTCCAAATACTGGCTAAAGGCAAAAAATCAAAGAAAGTGAGGCCAGTTGTTGTGCAAGGGCAGAACTGTCACAGAAAATTTCCATGAAGAATTTGTGTATTAAAACCTTATTTTTTAACCTAATAATACAGAACCTGTGACTGGGTTCTTCAAATCCATGGTAGTCACAATTTTAAAAGCCAGTGTGTTAAACTAATACTTACTTGGAAATGCAGTAGTCCCAAAGTTTCTAGAGGCTAAATGTAGCCAGATATTTCTCATTTAATTGGAGGAATTGCACAAATACAACAGATATCAGAAGACCATAATGGCTTCCTATACAATTGTTGTCAGATAGTCATGAGGACATAACAAAAAAGCCAAATCAATGCTATTTTAATTATTCATTCTATGACAATCAAAATATGGACATGCAAGTTAATGCATAAATATTTCTAGATAATTTTTTTCTTCTGGGCATAAAACTAGGCTGCACAACTTTCCTTCAAGCCATAAGAATCATTAGATCTATATGCAGCCTCAAAGTGCTAAAGCTGAGGATGTGATTGTGTTCCTGAGCTGGTCTCAGTTGGGTGCTTTTTCACTTTCTCAGCTTAAGCTATCACTGACAAAGTGACTTTGTGACTTCACAGCCACTAAGATCTAGCACAGATCTTCTTTTCAGTTACACCAATACATATATAGTAGAATATTCATGCTATTCATATAATAATAATAATTCATAAGCTATTATACTTCAGCAGCCAACAAATAAGAAGTTCAGAAAGTTAAGGTAATTTGAACAAGCTCTTGTAAACCTTTCTTTCAAAACTAGACTTGAACCAGTCTACCAAATATCAGACTCTTTTATTAAAGTTAAATCCATTAAAAATTATGTAAGACATTCGTAGAAAACGTGTGGTTACCTTGAAACTACAAACAGAAATAGTATCTGCATTAGTGGATTAGTGGTTTTTTCTTTAATATTAGTTAGGCTGTTGTATTGCTTTTTTGTGGCAAGGTTTTGGTAGCAAGGGGTCTGTGGGGGTGGCTTCTGTGAGAAACTACTAGAAGCTTTCTCTATATTTGATAGAGCCAGTGCCCCAAGACAAACCTGACACTGGCCAAAGCTGAGCCCATCAGCCATGGTGCTAGTGCCTGTGGGATAACATAGTTAAGAAAGGGGGAAAAAACTGCACAACACCTGCATTAGTCAGAAAAGAGGAGTGAGAATATGTGAGAGGAACAACTCTGCAGATACCTACATCAGTGGGAGAAGGAGGGGTAGGAGGTTGTCCAGCTGCTGGAGCAGAGATTCCCCTGCAGCCTGTGGTGAAGACTATGGTGAGGCAGGCTGTCCCCCTACAGCCCGTGGAGGACCACAGTGCAGCAGGAATTCACCTGCAGCCCCTGGAGCACCATGCATCAGAGCATGTGGATATGCTTGAAGGAGACTGAGACCCTGTGGGAAGCCCAAGGTGGAGCAGGCTCCTGGCAGGACCTGTGACCCCACGGAGAGAGGACCCCACACTGGAGCAGGTTTTCTGGCAGTTTTTGTGATCCCATGGGGGACCCACACTGGGGTAGCCTGTTCCTGAAGAACTGAACTACGTGGAAGGGACCCACATTGGAGCAGTTCATGAAGAACTGTAGTCTGTGGGAAGGACTCATATTGGAGAAGTTCGTGGAGGACGGTGTTCCATGGTAGGAACCCCACGCTGGAGCAGGGGCAGAGTGTGAGGGGTCCTCCCACTGAGGAAGAAGGAGTGGCAGAGACAACACTTGATGAAGTGACCACAACCCTCATTCCCTCTTCCTCTGCAGCACTGTGTGGGAGGAGGTAGAGAAAATCAGGAGTGACGTTGAGCCCAGGAAGAAGGGAGAGGTAGAGAGGAAGTGTTTTAAGAATAATTTTTATTTGTGGTTATTGCACTCTGATATAATTGGTAATAAATTAGAATTATTTCCCCGATCTGAGTCTGTTTTGCCACTATGGTAATTGGTGAGCAAGCACTCCCGGCCCTGATCTCAAAGCAGGAGCCTTCTTTGTTCTTTTCCATGTCCAGCTGAGGAGGGGAGTGATAGAGCACATTTGGTGGGTGCTGGAGTCCGGTCAGGATCAACCTACCATGGTTGTTGTGGTCATTTTCTTGTATATAAATTCTCACATCTTAAAACAGAAAAGGAAGTCATCAGAGCTAGTGAAATATCTGGAAGTCATGTCCTGTGAGGAGCAGCTGGAGGCTTTGGGCTTGTCTAGTTTGGAGAAAAGGAGGCTGTGAGGGGAGACCTCATTGCTCTCTACAGCTTCCTGAGGAGGGAAAGGGAACACCAGGAGCTCAGCTCTTCTCCCTGGTATCCAGCGACAGGATGTGTGGAAATGGTTCAAAGCTGTGTCAGGGGAGATTCAGATTTGATATTAGGAAACATTTCTTTACCAAGAGAGTGGTGAAACACTGTAACAGGTTTCCTAGAGAGGTGGTCAATGCCCCTGTGTTCAAGAGGCCCTGTCAGTGTTCAAAAAATTCAAAAATGCCTAATTGGATTTGCTCAGCCTTAATGGTTTCTCTACAGAATTTACTCATTTTCAAAAGAGTTACGGCAAAAGACATAAATGGGTGTGGTTTTAATTTACTCATAACTACCAAAAAGACAGGGAGAGAGAGAAAGACAATATTTCAGAGATCAAGTATGAGATTTTCTGAAAATTTAATGGAAAATTATTGACATCCAAACATGCAGGGGTACTATAACTTTATTTGCACTTATGTAGTACATGTAGCATATAAGAGGTACCAGGCTAGTACCAAAACTGTAAAATGCTTTTCCGTAAACAAAATACAGTGTTAATAGGGATGATTCATATTATTACCAGTATATTTTTTGCATAAGGAGCTCCCGTATTTTGAGTTATTTCTTCTGAAATATTCCACTGAATTTGACCATCAACAAACAAGCTGACATACTATGAAATACATTTCTTGGATAGTTCTTCCTATGGCCTTGAGTATGGAAACTGCAGCCTTTAGCATTTAAAAAATGCGACTACAATTTTACAACATATATTTTAATGCTCTAAATGGTACCTACAATTCCATCATGATTCATCCATAAATCCCATATCAGCATGTCAAATACGAAAGGCAATCCATATTGTTACTGTGTGATTAACTCAATCTATCAAGGAATTATGAGCATGTATTGTGTTCTGAAGTGAGATGACTGGACTGTGGTAGACCAGGAATGAGGAAAGGGGAAGTGTTTCTCCACTTCCACATCTATGTGGAATATGTATATGACCCATCAAGAATCTGACCACAGTGCCAGGACAAGATATTAAAATTAACTACACCCAGCTTTGCACAACTGCTCTCTTGCGTGAATAGTCCTGTTTGTGACCCCATTCTGAGACTGCAATGGATTCTGCAGTCATTGGCTTCTTCAAGAAACAATTAAATGGCTGGGTGAAGCAAGGTTTTATAAAAATAAATTGATCAAAAACCACTTACAGAATCAATTGAAAGAAATGAAAATTATGAAAGCCAGAAGTCAGGAAGAGTTAAAAGATGGGGTTGTGGCAGGAAGGGAAGCATATCTAACTCATCTCTGGAGAAATTAGGTGAAAACAAGTACAGTAAATCACACAAAAAGGAAAACCTTGCGTAGTTGGAGAGAAACCCTTCAAGAGAGAGTTCACAGAGTATGGACAGACTAGGAAACCATGCTGGTAAAGAGTAGAAGGGTGCAAGAATGCATACATGCTGAGGAACCCAGCCTGCTCTGGAGCAATTAAATATCTGACATTATCAATATACAGACGAGCCCACAAACTTCATAGGGAGAATGCTATGGCCTAGAGCACAGTCTTGTAATGGATCTAATACTATAGTCCTTTTATATTTCTATAATGATTTCTATGGCATTTTTTTCCCATTTCAATGCCTTGATTTTCCCATCTCTAATACATAAAAGAGAATCCTAGTCTTCTTCCAAGAACTGCTAATAAAATATCCTGAAATGCAGTTAATGTTAATATTAATATTGCTGCTGTATGGGGACAGGTTCTGTTCTAGAATCTGTAAGAGTATCTCATACTTATCATTGCTGTCAGTGAAATTTTAGCAGCATAGGTCCTAGGGAGTTTGTTGATAATAACTGTTTATTGGTTAGGTATAATTTTTAAAAAGGGAAATTTCTGGAAAAGTGAAAGGAGAAACTCCAGTTTAATTATAGGACTGGATCTGTGTAATGGTGTGCCAATAACATTCGCTCCAGCCACATACTCTTGTCGCTGTCCCTACACTGGCTTGCATGCTTGCCTAACCACTTGGTGAGGCAATTAAATTTGCTAACCCAGCAGAAAACTAATCTGGGGTGGGAAGGCAGGGGGAGGAAATAGGGGGAACATTACTATCCTTTTCAGTGGTAACAAGCTGTTAGATTGGCTCAAATGCATCATATAACCACACCACGATTTTTATGCTTGGCAAAGTATTTAGATTCTTGTTCATCAAAGCAATTAAAAGTATGTCTCAATTGAGGTGTAGGAGCAATCTCACTCATATTCAATAGAGCATTTACCTTTACACCTAGGTTTTTTATGCCTTTCTGTTTAGCTATGTGTTTTAGTAGCTGGCTGGCATTGTTCATGTACTTGAAATTGACCAGCACTGAATTAGAATTAACAGAGTTTGAAACTTCATTCTGTGGTTCTGTACCTGGAGATACTCAAAATCTTTGCTTACTTGTAGTCAATTTAGCTATATGCTATCTTCTAATTCCTCAGAAGCCCATTGTAAAAACTTATCCTTGTCATTCACACCTATAGCATGCTGTTTTTGTGGTGTTTGAGAAGCAAGGTGTTTCTGAGAATGGTATGAGGCATATGGCCTTTTGATTGGTATGCATTAGGAAATTTTACATGCAAACTTATTTTGATATCTGTGTAGTTAGAGGAGCTTTATTCTCTTTCTGTGTGTTAAAAAGCCATAACAATGAAAATTAAACGAATCTAAAACTTTGCAGAGGAATCACTCAATTTTGTAAGTGAAACAGCTTTTAGCATAAAAAGCCTGGATCTTCAAAATGATTGAGTAAGATTTTGCCTGTTTATTTTGCAGATGGGTTTTCTGAGGTAGAAAAATGTAATTATAGGAAAAGCAGTAAAATGTGAGCTGGTTGAGGCATAAAGTGCAGCACTTAGAATAAGACAATCGCCTAAATTCCCTGATTGACAGATGGATGTCACATTAGATGAAAATGATAACAGATTTAGTGGACTGAAGACTAACTTCCTCTTGACAGTGCCCTGACCCTTAACCTACAACCTGACTCCTGTTAGCTTCACTAACACAGGGTAATTGTCACAGGTGCAGGATAAAAGAAACCCCTACAGCAGCTACCAGTGGTCAGAGGCTTAGTTCTTTTGATGACCAGAAATGCACTGTTGAGATATAGTCAAGAAGTCCTGACCTCTGATGACCTTTCAGGGCATTAAAATTTACCCCTGGGAAAAGGAAACTATATAAAAGGAAAATGCTCTGTTCTGTCTAATGCAAAGCAATATTTTAACAGTGTAATAATTAAGTTGACAAACAAAGCTGAATGATGTAAAGTAATTTATTTTCATCAACACAAAAGCATGTTTCTCACACAATTGTAAC
>VXAZ01004310.1:0-50000 GCA_013399875.1 Gymnorhina tibicen | reverse complement strand
ATCATATAAATTGACTTCACAGGCAAAAATGTGTCTAACTGTCCTTTCAGATCTAATCATGAAGGGTAGTCCCTAATCTTGTGTGTCTTCTGTCATACATGCAATATTCCACGGGTAGTTAAGCAAAAGCCCAATTCACCCATCCCTTAGTAGTAGAAAATATTGCATATGTTGTGAACAGAACAGGGGCCAATGAAAGGATAGAGAGGAAATGCCTTCTGGATTAGCTAGCCCTGTACTGATAACCAGAAGACAGGCATGAGCAGATGAAGGATGAAAAGAGTAATATTTCTCTTCTCCTAATTCTTATTTCCCTCTTTGTGAATTACATTCAGGAGCCAATTCACTCTTACTGCCTCCTTGAGGGCCTTTTGAAACTGTACCAGCAGGCTTGATGCCCCAGCCTCTCACCTTACTGACTAAGTAATGTTAGAATTGCATATCTGTGTAGACTGCAGGTCTGACCAGACTACGGGTTTTAATTAGAAATTGCACAGTATTTACTTTGACTGATCCTGCGAAGTAGTGAGGAAGGATTTTTAGTTTCTTCACAATCTTTTAGATATAAGGCATAGAGATTACTAATGGGAAAAATTAGTAATAATTTAGCTATGGCTACCAGGAGATGCTAGATTAACTCCATCTAGAAGGTTTACACTACCCATTACACTAGGATTAGGGAATGTTATTTACTTTTCTCTTTTTTTCCTACATTTCTTGGGCAGATATAAAGTAGGGGACTGAATGGAAATTATTCTTTTAGTGAGGACTCAGAGCAGGAGTGTAACAACAGTATACTGAACCACCACCTGAAGAAGTCTGTCTCTCTGCACTGACCGCAGTGGGAAACTAATGACTGGTCTACTAACATTATGAAGTTGGATAAAGTGCATGCCCTGCTCCCTCCAGGCCCCAGATGGGGACAAGAGATCTTGCCTGCATATAGCTGTCAATCACCAGAACTACAAAAATGTAGCTTTACACAGCTTCCACTGTGTTCTCTTCCTGCTGCAATTAAAATTGTGTGATGAAAAGAAAGTGATTGGGAAAGGAGTATTCACTGGCTTCCTGCCTATAAACTGATGAAATGTGGTTTCTCACTTTGAGTCTTATCTCTCTCTCTCACATGTGTCCCAACCAAGTCTCGTGAGCACAGGAAACACATTGTATCAGCAAAATAAATCAGAAATTCTATCATTTAAGAAACTAATAAGTCTTTAGGAGTGGTTGGTGTCCCTAGTAAGAAACACAGAATATTGATCTCAGAAAATTAAATGCCGTATAATCAAGATTGTTATGCACTTTATTTTCCAGAGTAATATTGCTATACTTGCATATGTTAAGCAAGGAAAGTAAACCAAGTAGAACTTGTGACTACTTTTAGATTCATAAGCAAAGCAACTGCTACATGATTGATTGCAATAGATTAGATAGAAAAGTAAAATAAAACAAAGAAGTCAGCAGTGTATAAGGGGATTTTTTCCAGCACGTATGACAGATGCAACGGTAACATGAATATAGCTAACATGAACACTGACAGCTTTCTGAGGGGAGAAACAACTCAAATATCTTGACTGAATACCTGTAATATATTACACAGTTTTGAAGAAAAGATTCTTTGCTTACCTACCAAATTAGAATCCAACTCTCTTAATCACATACAGTGGTCTGGGAAGTCTGTTTCAAGAGAGGCCTATTCCCAGATTTTTTTAGTTTGGTTTTTTGTCTTCCAAAAATTTGAATGTGTTGTTAAATTGAGAAAACAGGGAAGAAGCATTTAGCTCTCAATGCAGCACCTGAGACTGCAACATCTTGCAGTTTGAATACTGAAGAGAAAACCAGGCATATGCATAATAAAGCCAACACCCTTGTCTTGGTTTGAAAGACAGGTGTCTGCTAAGCAAGGCAGGAGCCCCCCTTGGAATGGAAAAATACAACCCCCCTTCCCTCCAAATTATTATAAATTTGAAATTAAGGGGCTTTCAGGCAACGATATGAGGAAATGGGAATAACAGTTTTTACTAATATATATACATATATAACAAAACAATAATACAGAGAAACTGGTTTAAAGCCGGACAGAGTCAGGGCTACAACCTGGCACCCTGCCGGGCAGGGTGTTGGTAGCAGTCCAATGCAGTGGTAGCTGCAGTTCTCTTTGAAATGGTCTTGTTGAAGCAGTGATCTTGTAGAAGAGAAGTCTGGTCCTCCTCCAAAAATCCAGTGGTGGTGTAGCCCTTGTCCTCTGAGATCCCAGCAGGTAAGGCTGCTCATCCTGTTCCAAACTCCAGATTTTATCCTGGTGGGAATGCTTGGCTCCTTCCCCCTGGGCGGAGCATCTCCCAATGGGATGGTGAGTCATGGGCAAGGCACTGATGGGGCCATTAACAGGAGATAGCCCAGGTGCAGGTTATCTATGAGTCATGGGGCAAAGCCTTTGTTGGGCCCATTAACAGAAGCTAGTCCCGAGGGAGGAGGCAAGGAACATCGGCACATCTGGTTTTCAACAGCTCATGGTAATAGAATACATTGTAACCCAGGACAACCCTCCTCACCTCAGTCATCAAATTCTTTCCTCGGTTTTCAAGAACCATAGATTTTCACCTTTGAAGTTCATAAAAATGCTGAAAACCAGGACTTTTCAACTTTGTCATGAATATTTCAAATGAAGATTTTTGTATTATCTGGATTCCTACATATTATTACATAACTTGCATTCATTGCATCTACTAATTTCAAATTCATCCCAAATAATCTATATATAGAATTTCCAAGGAGTAAAAGTTGCTTTGCAGTGGAAATTGTAAACAGAATATTGTCTGCTAATGCCAAGGAGTTGTAGATCAGAACATAGATCAAGCACACAGAAAAGCACAGGATCAAGACTGTTATAATTTGATACTTTTACTAAAGAACTCATCCATGTTTTCCACTGTTGAACTAATACAGTGGAAAAGTTCAGAAGACAGTTGAGCTGGTAGAGACCAGGATTCTAAGCTCCCACCTCAGCTCTCTACCAGAAAGGAAGAATCTTTTAAAGTAGCAAAAAAGTGCAGTGAAGGAACCCAAGACTTTCTTATGAATCAACATAGAAGGTTTCAGGTTTCTCAAGCTCTTTTTGCTCTTTTTCCGTAATTATGAGCATAGCATGTGCCAGTATTAAAATTTTAAAACAGGCACAAATAATCTTGCAAGATGCATGCATGAACAAATTGACTGAATGTGTGTGTTAAGAAGAGCACTTGCACATCACTTAGAAATTCCTCACCCTGTGATATATCTGCCATGTACAGGAGACGGACCAGGAGTTAGAACTACTGCAGTAACCTTTAAATATTGAATCTATTCCTATATCTTGGATAATTTTCTTTTATAGAAATGCATTGCTTCAGCTTGATAGTAATAGAAGTAGGTACCTTATCTACAGCACAGTTATGAGTTTGGCATATTACTATCAGTAATATTTTAGGTACTAAAAGAATTATATTTACTCAATTTTTACTTCAAGTGCAGCTGAAATGGTAAATGCTATTTAACTTTGTTTGCATCCACATCTCCTCCACCTGTGTTCTCTTAGCAACATACCAGCTGACAGTGGTGGTATTTCCCAGAACGTCAAACTGTTTGTAAGGATTCATCCTACCAGGGAATGACATGTAGCTTCTGTTGAGTCTGAAGGAAAACCAGTTTCTTTTCTCAGCTGATTGTGAAAAAGTGTCCTAGGATGAAAGGATATAGGTATGAATACACATTATAGAAGAAGCAGTCAAGATACACATACAGTATAGTCTTTAGAAGCTTTTTTACTTTTTATTCACTCCAAATAAAGTTGCAATTTATCTACCACAGAGTCATAACTCAAATAAAAGGCTGATAGAGTTTGAAGGCTGATTGAATTACTGTAACAAACTCTGACTGTGTAAACTGGTAGGAAATCCTGTAGAAAATAAATATGAAGGAAAATCTCAAAATATTAAATGTATTTTAAAAAAAATTAAAACAGTCATATAAAGGTTGATCACAGAAGTTGTGAAGTTTTCATCCTTGACGACATTCAAAAGCCATCAGAACATGTGCCTGAGCAGTGAGGTCTCACTGACCCTGCGTCAGCATGGGGTTTGGACAAGGTGACGTCCAGAGGTCCCTTTCAACCTACACCATCCTCTGATTGTGTGAAACGAGAACTATACATGAATGCATGTATAATGCATGATATATGATACATCTATCTATCTATCTATCTATCTATCTATCTATCTATCCATCTCATAAACTCTTCTTACAAAGCACTTTGAATTTAAGTGAGATAAAATCTGTAGCCAGTAATTGTGGCAAAAAAACAGAGAGGTATTTAAACATAAACAGGTGCTCGAAACATTCTCACTGTCATTAATAGTCTTAACACAGTATTTTCCATTCTTTCCATTAAAGAAATTTTCCATTTAAGAAATAAAATGAATAAAACAACTTACATTTATATTCTCAGATAACAGATTAGAGTTTTTTCTTGGTACAATGACACAAAAGGGTCTTAAAATAAAGGAGTAACTTTCTATAGTAGAAAAAAAATAAGTAACTGAAATATATTTTTCTGATACTATAACATCCCATTCTGGCTTCAGTTCTGTAACAGTACTTCTGTTTTGTCTCACTGGAATCAGACTGTTTCGAGAAGAGTGTTTACAAAACTTTAGGTCCAAGCTGCTTTCTTCCAGTTCCTTGTGCTTTTTGTGGGTATGTAACCCATTCAACGTTATATACACCCTTGTGCAATGGTTCACATAGCATTTGAGTTTAATTATTAGAGTCCTCAGCTGCTGAAGGCTCTTTTACTACTCACGCTGCATGACTCTTGTAATTATTTGTGATTTTTTTCAGTGTAAGCATTTTCCATAAATTACATCATAAAGTTTGCATCAATTCCAGACTTTTCTTCCAGAAGTGGTTACAAAGGGGTGTCTGTAGTAAATGGCCTTTTGATAGAAGACAGAAAAACAGTGGCATTTCCTGATGCTGTTCATATTTCTTACCTATCAGAAACAAAAACCAGTACTTAAATGAAGAAAGCTGCCTTTAATATTTCCAAAGTTCTTACTGAGGACTTGGAGCAAGAATTCTCATAATGTTACCTGAGTGAAAATGCTGAGGAGTAAATAATTTTTCTTCCCACACTGCCATACAAGAAAAAAAATTGTGTGACATCAGTATATTGCACTTAATCAAGCAAGGTCTCCTAATATTAGGATCTGAAATATTACAATGATAATTACTTCTCCAATGATGTGTGAGTTTATCTAAAGTAACAGAGACATTAGAAAAACATTACTAACCTTACCTTAAATCGATGACTCTTCAGATAGAGTCTCACTCAAAAGCACTTTTGCTTATGCCAGGCTTCCATACTCTTCTTTTATAATTCAACAGGATTTTGAGGTTTTTCTCCAGAGCTCCAAAGCTTTTTACATACATGTATGTATCCAAAAACTGCCACTTACAGTTATTGGTAAACATTATTTATTGACTTCTGTTTTGGAATGCTAGTTATTAAGGAATGAGTATACAAAGTTAAGGAGAAACAGAAGGTGAACATGTTTGTTCAATACTATATATATGCATATATGCTATGTATATATATACACTATTTATACTATCACATGCATATGTTGTACTAAAAGGCATAAAAGAATTCACTGAGCATACTAGAATTATATACACTAAGCCAGGTGGAGCACATTTAAAAAATGAGTAGTTGATATGAAATAACTTTTCCCACGTGCATACATCTTCCCTAAGCCAAATCTTTTGAGTTGAGACAAATATTGTACATCTGGAAGTTGCAACCTTAAGACTACCTCTAGCTGGGACTAGATAGCAATACAAATCTTTAAAATAACAATAGGTGTTTAGATTCAGAGTTTTCATTATTTTGCACTATTCTTTTCATTATTTTTTTGCCTACACTTGGGGTGCACATTAGTATATACTGTGCAAAAGTGTATAATGAAAAAATGTAATGGCAGAAGCTTTGGATAGAATGCTGGAGTTCTAATATCTTGTGTAGGTATCTCCACCTGAAAAACCCCACTAACTGGATTTTAATATTTCTTTTATTTTTATTAAGGACTTTGAAGTTGAAGCCCTTCCTGAAGAGTTTTGGAAGAGTAAAGTAACCTGTTTCTGACATTGATATGAGGATGATACTTGGTAGCACAAGAAAAATGTGGACCTGTTCAAATTTGGAAATTAGAGGATTTTGCTTGGTCTCCCATAATCAGTCAATTTGTGAATTATATTCTCTACCAGCTTTGTGTCCAATAGGTTACTGGGTTAGTCTAAGATAGGACTTTATAACTTTCTCTTGAAAACTTGGTTCAATCTGATTGTAGAAATTACAAGGCTAATGTATTCTGTAAATATATTTGATATTAATCTTGAAGATTCTAGCATATCTCTATCCATGTCCAGACTCGTCATTTTTTAGAAAATGTCTCATGTATTGAGTTAAATATGATGGAGCTTTTCTTTTCATCATTTTTGTAAATATCTGAAATAATAAAGCATTTAGTGCCAATAAAACACTATATATATTTCATTACAGTATTCTGTACACATGGTTATGATTTGAAGAAGCACTTAGAGCACTTACATAAAATCTGTGAGGGAAAACACCCCTTATTTCATTTTAATGTCCAACCTCACGTAAACTTGTTTTCCCCAAAACAACTAAATTAATTCAGTATGGTATAAGTTGCAAAAACAAACACACCAAAGCCTTCAAAAGGATTCACATGGACAGGTCATAGGGCTGCACAGCCCTATATAGTTAGTTAAAATTCCCAGAGGTTAGTTTATATCTTGATACTTTAATAAACAGTTTCAATTTTGGTAAAAGCTGGAAAGCTTAATCCATTAAGAGCCATTCAGAACCAAAACAAACAAACAAAGCTTTAACCACTTCAGTGACAACAGCACAGAACAAACAAGCAGTCTCCTTCGAAAATCCCAGCAATTTTAAGATCAGAGCCTCACTCTGTGCTTCTAAGTGATGAAAGCTAGAAAATCTCTGCTGTCGGCTCTTTTCAGAAATGTTTCTGGCAAAGCTATAGTTACAAATTTGATGAGTTTAGTTTAGCAATACCCATGTAGTCTAGGAGGCTGACTTAAGTACTATCACTGGACACAATGAAAACAAACTAACTCAAACATCACTTTTAGCTGAAATTTCCTCTCTGTGCCCTTAATTTACAATGTTAAAATACCTTTCAACATCTCTTCTAAGTACTTATACTTAGAGTTCTTTGATTATTTTTCTAATTAGCAGCAGCAGGTTTTTTTCTTTTTTATATTCATAATTAAAAAAAAATATATATTTTGTGAATGTAAAACCAGTACAGTGACTTACCAAAGAATATAAGTCTATCTCAGTACATTTAACTTGATCTGCCAATATGGATAATCAAATGAGCAAATGCATCTATATACACAGAAAGAACAAAAATAAACTTTTTTTTCCTTTATAAGATTAAAAGCCTGTTAGGTCCTTTTAAAACACTGCTATTGTATATTGACTTTCATGAAAAGAACATTTACTTCCTTTTACTTAGTCTAGGCTTACATCATTCAGCAGAGTTATTATACAGTAGATCTGTTACCATTCCAAAGGATCTTAAATTATTCCTGCATCTATATACAAATATTGATGCCTTTGTTTCCTGTTTTTAAGTACAATACCTCATATATTTGTTATTTTGTTTTTTGTTTAAATTTCACATTTACCCTTAATTATAAACTCAGAAATACAATAGGAGGAGTGTTCATTTTTTAACCAGCAGTGTCAGCTAGTTTGCGTTTTACCCATAAATTATCTAGAAGCTTTAAATTATATACTTTCTTAGGCAGTCAAAAGACACTGTAGGGATTGTCTGTATATGTCTACAAGCTAATTTATCTACTAAGAGTTATTGGGTTTCTGGTAGTCAGCTGACTTAAGCAATCGTATTTTAAAATTTAAATCAGCAACACAGAATGCTTTCAATATGAGAATGATGAGCAGCAAAACAGAACCCATGCACGAATTTTTGTTTACAGATCGCACAATCTACCCAAATTTTTCACCGGAAAGGCATAACATCAGAATAACATTTAAAATATGTGGCTTTATACAAGGACACTGTGTTGTTCAGTCCTGATTCATTAAGATGCTTGATGCATAAGTGAGTTGTCAAACGATATGTGGGTGGCTGTAATGGCAGCATGTAGGTTTGTATGGAAAACAAGTATGGCACTGTGAAGAGTTTTTCTCTCTTTCATCATATAGGTACTCACATGTAACACTTGTGAGGGGTCTGCTAAGAACCTTGCTGTCAAATGAACTAATTCACCAGAAACACATGCAAGTTTAAAACAAAGTTCTCCTAAGGCGGAAAAAAAAATCAAACCACCTAGACTTTCTGTAGCCTAACCAAGTGACAGACACATAGACAACTTCATTGCTGCCAGAACAACACTCTGCACAGCCCACCAGCAAGCTATTTGTCACTGCTACAAGAATATCCTCCGCAACTTGGCATCAGGGTCCCTGGGTAGCCAACTGTGCTTGCATAGTGCTGGAAGTGCTATCCAGTAATAGGGAGGAAAATGATCAGAGGACCTCATTATTTTTACAAAATGTATTATTGCATGTAAAACATATCTTTATAGACATAAACATGAAAATTCTATAGGAAAATATCAATTTAGTTGATATTACAAAATCGTATTCTATATGAGTTCAAAGAAAGACAGTATTTAACTTCTTTTCCTTTTTTGTTTGTATTGTATGATACAATTCACTGCAATCTCAAAACAGCGCATCCTTTGATACAATCTTGGCCTGTGCAGAAATACTCCCTTTACTATTGCATTGTGTCTTACATATTGCTCTGGATCCTATATACTTAAAAACGTTGACAGCCCAGTTGCAACTGTCTAATTATCATCCTCAGCTAATTGCTTTTACTGTGGAAAGGGGTAGAATAAACGGCAAGCAGTCCTTCTCCAATTGTTCTAGGAAAGTGAGTAAGGACAATGAAAACTAATGACTATGAAAAATACCAAAAATAGTTTCCTAAGAGGAAAAGAATAAAGCAGCAGGAATGAAAAGTTCTGATCCTTGGAAAAAATAAATAAAATAGAAGAATATGAAATAACCAAATAAGAATCATAGATAAGAAGACAAGAGGGGACAATTCCATTTCATAGGTAAGAGCTCATAGGTACTAGAGCAGGAAACAATCGAGTTAATAAATCAATCTGATTTTTTTGAAGTTTACACTAACCTGGACATTCCTTTTAACTGACCAAGTGTCTAATTGTTAGAGCATGGCATAACACAAGAGGTATGTGTGGATGTCCATGAATGATGACCATTCATTATTTTGTGATTGTGACTTGGTGCAAGGAGTACCAAGTGTCCTCCCTTTATAGGCAGGTGGACTTCCAAGGGACAGTGTGGATAGAGAGTGTGATGTGAACAAAGGACATGGAACAGAACATTCACAGCCTGACAGTACCACAGTCTGATTACCATGGCCTACACTGTATCCATTTTTTGCAAACTCATTAACTTAATTCTATGGAAAATATATTGGTAGCTACACAAGTTTATTCCCTTAATGCATGGGGCAGAAACCTAACCAAAGACCCTAACCTCTCATTATTCAAATAAGGCACTAAAAACACTTATGGGAAATCTAGGCATCATTTTTCTTACCCACGATCATGGGAAGAGTCTATATTATGATTAGAACAGTGCATTCAGAGCTCCTTGCAAAAGGTGGAGACCACAAGGCTCTATAACTCAACCAATCTTGCTGTTGTCATGTTATAAGCATGAAGTCATGGGCTCTCTACCGTCTTGAGTTTTTTCAATGCCTCTTCTTCCTTTATGTCCAGTTCCTTACTTATACAGAATATCTGAAGCTATTTGTAGGGTTTCCTTTCAGGTCATGGAGATAAACCAAATGATCAAAGACCAAGAAGCACTCACAGAAGAACACTTCATTGAAAGTAGCAGAGTTTTAGACTGTAAACTTATCATCGACAACAGAAAGACTTGGGAGAGGGGAAAAGGAAAAGGCAAAATGGGAAAAAGACAAAATCAATGACTGCTGTTACAAAACCATAATGTCATGCTAATATAAATTCTGTTCCACACCCAGATGTTGCATATTAGAGTACAGCAAAAACCACAATTGGTTTGTTCTGGTTCTTACATTGCAAGCTGTCCATTTGGAAAAGGTCATGCATCCTTAAAATAGATGTTGCAAGATTTTTGTACACCAATTAAAATTATTTATTTAACTGGGTACACAACTCTTTTTTTTAGCTTTACAATTTTAGTTTTGTTGATCATATTTGTGGCTAATAGTGCTTTATATTGTTTAGTGTGGTAGCAAACTGTTAGATATTTCTTAAAATATTTTAAATAACTGATCATAACTAATGAAATGTCTTAATGTGCATAGGTAAATAAGAACTATTAGATTCTTTCAGGAAATGTTAACATATAAATTAGTATCTTCCTTTTCTCTCTCTCACCATTTATGAAGGGTGTAACTATTTGGAACTATTTTTATGGTTCATATATCACACTCAAGTTTCAAAAATAAGTTCACACACGGAGACATTTTTATTAGTGATTTTGAAAAAAAAATCTAACAAACAGTTGTTTCTTTTTGTCTCCTAAAGTACTGACATTTCTATTCTATTAATGAACAGCACTGAAAGAAATGGACAAACCTTATTAATATTAATAACATTTAAGCACCCCAAACATCTTCCTACTAAGAATTTTTAAGTAGTTAAATTGACTGTAAAAAGGAAGTTTTCTTCTCATATTGACAGAAGCTTGGCATTGGGTCTTATCCTGATCCTATTGAAGTTAGTTACTTTTCACTGCTGAATTCTACATGGAAAGAATCAGATCTAATGGAAACACTAAGAAACTTATTCCTTAATCCTTCTCTAGAACAGAGCTTTTTAAATATTCAGAGTTTTTCAAATTATTTGAAATTACACTACAATGAAAAAAATGTAGCAACCTTTGCTACTGACATGGCTGCTGAGGCAGCTTTTATACTTGGGGCTTCAGATGCTATACTTCAAAGACTTGATCATCAAACTCTGCCTTGCTGCATGCCAAGAAAAGGAAGTCTTACTTTAGACCACAATGGACTGACTGGTCTTGTGCAAAAGGTCAACAAACACTACACATGCCTGCTTGGGACTACAGCTGTAAAGGGAAATCTTGCCAAGCAGGATTAAGGTGTCTATTCTTTCTTCAGTATGAGTGAATTGCCAAGGAGAGTAAAACATGCATATTAAAAGAAGAAAAAATAAAACTGTCATGAGTCCATTGTAGCATAAAAATTCCTGCAGAGTTAGTGTATATTTCGCTTGTACAGAGGCACTGTATGGTAATCACATTTTTACTTTGAGAGTTACAATTACTGACATATGCATGCATTCAGTTAAAGAATGAGGTTGACAAATATGCAACTTGGGACAACAGAAAAGAGTTATTTGTACTTTGGAACAGAAAAATGTTGACTCACACCAAAATGCCTTCGTCAGACCAGACTTGCACAAAAATGAGTTGTAGTTCTGCCTGAACTGTCCAGAGAAGCTGGACAGTTACATCCCTCTTTTCTGTTTTAGCTAGAATTTCGTTCCTTTGGTCCACCTCATTTACTTAACATATGTAAGGATAAGAATCAGACTGCTTGCTTATTGCAGCATTGTGGGCGTTCATGACTAAAACATAAACATGTCCTTGGTACTTCCCACTCACCAATCATGGAGCTGCCTGGAGACAGCCCATAAGGAATGTTGAGCAGAATGAGAAATGAGAAACAAAGAAAACCAAGCCCCTCTGTCATGTAGGCACTTCACTGCAAGTGCTCTGCTTCCACTTATTTAGGTGAACTCTAAATACAGAGGTTTGTCCTGAGGGGACTCAATTTTTTTAAAGTGCGTCTGGAAAGAGGAGAAACGTCACCTGGCTTTTCTGTAGTGATTTTGCAATGATTAGAACACTTTTCTGGGAAATGGGTTGTCATCCACTGCTCCATTGCCTTTGGAGAGGACTTTAGTCATAGGTCTGTGGGTGTCTAGGAAGTCTAATGATGGACTCTGACCTTAATTTCTTAATGTCACACAATACTCACTCTGTACAATTGTCCCCACACTTCCATAGGATATTTTCTAGTTCTAGATCATCTCTCAGGCTTAAAAAACAGGCATCCTGTAGGAGTAAAGGGGGCTTTGGCTTATTCTTTGAAACTTCCAGCTAATTTGTGACAGACTGGGAGACTCAGCAGGAGAATCAGGCATTACAGCTGCAATTAATATCAGCCACAAGATCATATTTATGAACGAGAAAAATGAGCAAACTCCCTCATGTTTTACTTTTGATTTTTTGCATTAGCCCTACTGTAACTATTTAAAACCGATTTTAATCAGAAGCCAAGTGCAAGAAGAGCAATATGCATGTTGACTACTGAAAAATCAATATGTCAAACAAAACCTTTTTAAATAACCCACAACAGTTGTACATACTCAGAATACAAAAGGTTACTCTTTGGGAAAAGATTGCAAAAGATCAAGATACAAGAGGATTTGGACAATGATAAAAATAAATAAATCAAACTATTCTTACGGATAAAACTTAATTGTTGTGTACAATTGGCACAATAATGCAGGTAAACACTTGTTGTTGAACCAGAAAATGAACAATCAGGATGCTAAACACTATCTAGGAGAAGTCTGTGAGAAGAAATGGAAAAATCAACTGATTTACTGGGAGTAATATTCTACTGTCAATGCTCTTTCATCAAGGCAGAGGCAGGGTAACAGAGGAAGGAGGTTTCCTGGAGCTGTGTCAAAAAACAAGCTCTTAATTAATACTCCACCCAACATCCAAAAAGATTTGTTGGTGTAAGACTAAGACTCCTTAAATGAAAAACTAGTATACCTAATCAGTGCAATATAAGGAAGTCTCCCCTAAAGGCAATGCCTTATTCTGTGTATTCTCACACCATGTCACATCAGACAATTGCTCCCACAGATTCTGCAGCTCCACAAGACACACCCTGTCACTTCCAATATCTATGAAAAAACCTCCAAATTCTTCAGAATTATATTTATCAATCTAAAATATGACTGCAGGAAGCAGGGAGGAAGCACACAAACATTTCTAAAACCTCTGTGGCAAAAGAGGAAGTGAAATAACTCACAGAAGAGAAAAAATAAAGAGAAATTTCAGTCATTTTGAAATGACCTTGACCTACAGTTATTGTTTCCTTAGGAGTGAGAACATGGAATGGTTTTTGTGTGTGTTTTGGTTTTGTTCAAGGAGGTAAGAGTTAACTGGTGAAGTGAAAGAATTTATGAAGTGTGCATAGTGCTGAAAGGTTGAAGTTTGTTTTCAAGCTTATCTGAAGGGTGAGGAGCAATTGAAGAGCAAATGTGCCAAGATCTAAGCAGATAGGGAAAATGCAGCCTCCCTCCTAGATTTCTTCCTTGCTTTCTGATTGCTGAAAGTCAGCACTACCTACAGAATTGCGAAGGATGAACCTGAAAAGTAGTCTACAATCAATACTGTAATATTATTTAATTCAATAATCTTAAAAGATAACATATCCTAATTAATATATTTTATATAATGACTTTAAATCATATGAAGATATCCTTATTTGAGGATACTCCAGAAGAAACAGCATATTTTATCAATATATATTGGGTTTTTAGTTTTTGTTTTAAATTCATCAAATCATTTTGCATGTTTATAACCAACCCTATTCCAGAAAACATTTATACATAGACATAAATATACTACTCATGCTGTGGAAATAATGCTAAGTATAAGCTCAGTGTTTTGATGAATCCAGGCCTAAGAACAGAAATGACTGTAAACATTCTGAAAACATCTTAACAGGAAATGCTGCAGGGTATGAAGTGCAAAAACAACTAGCATGATATTCTTGGAATGCAATTATAGAGATAACATTATTGATCTGCTTATTAAATTCCAGAATGGAGACCAAGATAATTAAATTGCAATTCTCCCTCTGCTTTTCCACTTACTGCTTGAAGTTAGACAACATTTTCATTCAATAGGTCTATATATTTTTAACTATTATAGAATATATTTATATTTTTGCTTAATATTTGTTATTATATTTACTCAGGTATCCCTGTACTGTATTTCTCTATATTCTGTATTTATCTACAAATACTTGCTCAACCCTCAGCTCATCACCACCACTGGCAAAAGACAGCAGTGGAATAAATGCTGTAATCTTGTAGTTCCTGGTCCACTGATTTAGGAGACGAGATACATTTCCTTAAAGTGAGTATTGAGTGAATCACTATTTGGATGTATTGCACTAAAATGAGATGGAGGTAGGGCAGTTCACTCATATTTGGTAGCAGTACAAAATTCCTTACTTAATTAAAATAAGATTTCACTGATTTAGAGATTATTTTTTTTAAGTCATAGGCCTAAAAACAGTTATTTTTTGTACTGAATTTCTTTTGTAAACTTGACTTTCTTCCTGTGATATTGGGTATGTTTTTGGGCATATTTTTAAAACTTACCAAAAGCAAAACGGAATAAATTGAGAATAATTTTTCCTTAGTTCCAGGAAGCAGCCGGCCAAAATTACTATCACAAGATCCAATAAGCAACTGGCCAATATTGCTCTTACCAGAAAAACAGACAAAGTACATATCCTTGAAGTGAGAAGATCTTGACAATCAAGTTGCAGTCTGTACGCTATTAGAGGTATATATTGTGCATCTGTGAACAGTTAGCTACCTGTAAGTTACATTTGTAAAGATCATTATCTTGTCTAGGAGACAGGGGATGCTCTTTTGCACTTGCTGTGCTTAGGACATAATCAATATGAATGGTCAGCTGAGAAGAATGCATAGTAAAAGAGATGCTCCAGCCTTGCTAAATTCAAAGTTCACATGTGGTTTTCATGAAACTCTTAGTAAATACATAATATAATCCTAGACAGTCCTCAGTATTCAATTACAATATCCTCATCCATTACAGTCATTAGATACAGTCTTATAGAAATATATCACATATTTATTATTTTAGACTTCAAGGCAGGAAATTATTTCTTTAACGGGGAGATATTGAGACAGTATCAAAAAAAGTTGCTTTTTATCCTGAATTCCCAGTCTAACCAGTAGATTTATGATAATATCTGAATATGGACTATAATAATTGTAAAGCTGTCCTGTTTACTAAAAATGAGATTTACAATGGTTTGAACACCTGCATCTCTTGGTAAAGACAGAGGGCCTCAGATATTCAACACCTTGACACCATATTGTCATTTTGATAGATACAAAATGCAACACATTCCAGTAAACACGAGGCTGATTTAATTTTGTCTCTGTTCACTTTATTGATTTAGTTGGAATACTGCTGAGTTTACAGTGCTGCATACTAATTCCTGCCAGATTCTGCCTTCACTGCTCACACTGAGCATTATTTTATTCTTAGGGTAGTCCCATGGAGCAAAATGGGACACCATCATGTGAAATAGAGCAGCAGAATATGGTCCTGGCAGCAGACAATTGTATATTGTTTTTTATACTATTATATGCTACTATATATCATATATACCTTTATTATTCTAATTTTTAAAAAAGTGATAAAAAGAGGAGACCTACATAAATCCTTTATTTGCATTTCCACACACTGCAGAAATGTTTACACATTCAAGTTTACACATGCAGTTTACGCATTCAAGTTTACACACCCACTGGAACCGGTGAGAGTCTTCCAAGCACTTAAAAAATTATTACTATTTCAAAAGGAATATTTGCTTTTACAAACAAGAATAATGCATGTAGGGGCCTCTTTTCTGTGAGACCCCCTTTTCTTGGTGCTCTGAGTTTAAGGAGTTTTATAACAATGCTATAAAATTTTAAGAATTATTGAACCTTATGTAATATGCGTCTGAGAATAGACTGTAAGTTTTCCTTACTTCTTATGGAGTGACTGTGGAGTGATATATCCCACACTGAACTGCTGTTCTTGTGTCTTTTTTAATATCAAACCAGATAGTACCATGAAAGCATCAACATAATTCTTATTAATTATACTTTCCTCGTTCTTCTCTGACTTTCATCATTATTTTTGTTGTTTTTTAATATAACTACCCTTGCACTTATGTCATAAAAAATTCTGCCTTTTTCTCTTTTTTAATATTTGTATTCAAGACAAACAACAGGAGGTTGAAATCAGGCCATTTAAAAGAAACATCTGCTGACATTTATTCATATGCTACATGTTCCACTTTCATCATTGAATGTAATGATAAACACACATTCCAGTCAATAATGGCAAATCCCAGCCAAGCTTTACAAATGGTCTCTTTAACACCTAAATTGACAGCTCGGGAGAATTTGAGATAGAAGCTAAATATGGTACATTTGGACACTATTTCCCTAAGCCTAGAATGACTGAAAGGCTTTAACAAGCACAAACACTGTGGGTATGTGGGTATAGTCTTGTCTAATACAGGTAAATATCTCATTAGATCTTTGTGTTTTGTAAAGAACTCCTGAGAATATACTTTTTTTGGAGACGTGACATTATATTCTTCCTTGAAAAATAAATCTAATTATATTTTCTTTATACAGGAGAACTAACCCTAATAAAGCTGAAATTTGAAATAAATTTGCTTTTATGAAGAGAAATACTTTGTCTGCCTCGGTTTATTATTTCTTATAACAAGCCTGCTAATTGCTAATACATTTATAAAATATTTATAAATTTGCTTTTAATGCAACATTGTCAAGAGCTAGGTGGATTCTTTATTCAATTCATATGTTTTTGTGTCAAAATGTCTTAGGAACTGCCATATTGCAAACAGAGTCTCGTTTGAAAGCAGTGTTCCTCAGTTATGGGTAACCAAAGATCGTAAGCATAAAGCTATAGAGTTTTCATGATAGGAACAAACAGAAAACATCTCATCAGTTTGTGTGCATACAAATATGTTATTCTGAAAAAATAATGATCTCTTTTTGCATTTCTATGTGTATTCTTTTCCATTTTAGTTCAGATTGATTAACCTTCTTATAACTGAATCATAAACTGATTTTAAGTCAAGCAGAAAATCACAGCTTTTCTATACTCCTTCATGTGTGAATAGTTTCTCCTTTCAAAACTCTTGTATAGTTCAAAACAGGTCACTCATTATTTAGCAAGAGGGGGGATAATTCTACACACTCTAAAATAATGAATGTAAAAATAATTATAGGATCACAAAGTTATCTTGTATAGCATAATGAAAAGTGTTAACCATGAAGATAATGCTGTATCTCTTGGCTGAAAGAAATCCCTCTCCTGATACATCCTTATGAAGAGCTGCAAATATTCAGGTTCATTTGGTGGTCTTTTAATTCACAGACAATTCACTTGGAGCAGAATAGCAAGAGTCACTGTTGGCAAAAAAGTATAGACTTTGTGTCTGTCTAGGGACTCAGCTCAGAAAATTCATGCTATTGGACGTAGGAGCCATTGGATCTGCTTTTGCCCTAGGTGTATGTTCATAGCTCCATTATTTGTGTTTACATTTCCTTTACTTTACACTGACACTAAATGATTACTTGAGGCCTAAAACTGTATTGAGAGCCTATGCCTTTTATCATTAATATCAATGAATTTCATATATGACATTGTTTGCAATGCTACAGCATAAATACACTTAAAAATTTTGATGGACATGTTCAATGCAAAGTTAATATAATCTGACATGAGTTTCTGCAGGTCAGTGGAGAAAGAAAATAAAGTATTAAAATCCCAGTCATAATCTTTCTGTTGTTATTTAGGCATTTTTAAACTACGCTAACGACTAGAGGTTTGAGGATCTCTATTTCTTTTTGTTGAGATTTGCTCTTGTGCAAAATAAGTTTGTTACTTTTATCAAACTGAATCAATCTTTAAGGCAAATTAAAATTACAATTGGACTTTTGTCTTCTAAATTAATGGAACAGAAAAATTCAGTAAAGCATCTAGTAAGGTATTTCAATCTAAAGAAGTGCAATTTTCATTGAAATACAAATCTACATACCACTGCAGAACAAATCCAAACCTTGTACCAGTGAACATAGAAATAATTTGCTAATGTTGCGTAAAAGTTAAACGATCTTCAAGTAGACCATTTGGCAATTGGTGCATCATCCTCTTAAATCTGGAGTCTTTGATAAAGCATGGGAATGAATACCAGCTATCAAACATGAACTGTATGCTTTTGCCGAGTGCTGCTGACCCAACTGCATGTGTGATTGCCATGTTTTGGCAATCAGCGAATTGCGGTTAGAAACAATCTACAGTATGGCCTAGAAGAAGATGCATCTTTTTGATTTTGTTAAATGATTAAATTCTCCACTAAAGTATCTAAATAAGTCATCTGGACTTAATATTTATGAGGAGGTACCCCCAGATACATCAGAACAAATTCCATGTCAAAGTGTTCTCCATTAGAAAATGTTTTTTGTATCCTAGTTTTCTATACTTGCAATCACTCTTCTTTACAACATGTAATATAATTATATATACCCCATTATCATGAATATTTAACTAGGTGTGTAATAACTGCTACAGTACAGCAAGCAGTTCCAAAATCAAGATTCAGGCGTCATCATTCTGACAGCATCATTTTCTCCATCATGGAGAAATAAAGACATTACAATCATATTTGACTTTTTTCCTGAAAGGAACTAGGATTGTAATAGAGTAACCATGAAAACCATAAATATTAGTCTTCATATCACTGGAAATGCTGCCTTGCTTTCATAGGAATGGTCTTAAAACCACATGTGTAGAGACAAAGTCTTATTCCTGTCATACATCTTCTAAATTAAATTCTGAGATGTCTTCTGAATGAGTAGTTTCTTTGACAAAAGCTGATCTTTGCCAGTCCATAAAAAAAACTAAAAAAAAATAATCAAACAAGATTTCTGGAAAGACGGAAAACACTAACTGTTGGGCTTTGTCCTTGGTCCTCATACTGTCCAATTTTGAAGGTTTAAACACACATGAGAATTTTAATGTTTTACCAAAATCTAGAAGCTCTGCTAGAAGCTTTTGAGGTCTGGCTTGTTATCAAGAATGCAAGCAAAAGGATGTGATGGCCTTTTAAACTCAGAAAATGCCTGCTCTTTACGTCATGCATCTTCCTCCAAAACATGCTTGTGAAGGCTTTCTGCTGATCAAATTGCGTGTTCTAGACTAGAATAGCTCAACTGTCTTCAGCTGAAAGATGTTCTGGATAAAATCCAGGGACCATCTTTTATTTCCCATGTGTTCCAAACTGGTGTGCGAACATTTATATAAAAACAGCCCAATCATTTTGCAAAATCATAATTTTATTTTTATATTTTAAAATTATTTAGGGTCTGAAAAGAGCTGAGAAATGACTGCAGTTCTGCCTGTGTATGACCACTAATATATCGAAAAATGACATAGGGCTCTTTATTTGTGCATTTTGCTTGGTTTTTTTCAGTAATTTCATGGACTTTCAGAAGATCTGAGGACCACTGCTGTCCACTTGGCTAAGATAGCTCTTCTGTCAAGAAAATATTGAACATTAATGAATTGTCAACCGTGCTACCTCTGTTTGACACAGAACACAGTTTGTGTGTGAGGGCAAGTTAGGGACTTGCCCACAATTCTCACTTGATATTCATTTCAGGGACTATTCCCCACGTCCCTTTTTTCTTTTAAAACCCGTCTAAATGGTAGATGATGCAGGTTAGCCAAAGCTGTAGTCATTATGGGTGAATTGGGTGAGTTTACCCTCTTCTGGTTTTTTTTAAGTTAGAAAAGAAACATGGGCTCAAGCTTTTAAATATTATTATTAGGTCTATATATAAGCATGGTTGCAATTATGTAGGTTTTTCTCTGAAGAACACCTCATAGGTAAAATAACTTCAACTATGATGCTCATAAAAATGCTTCTATTAAACGCGCAAAGATCTACCTGTCTTAATAATAAATAGTCACAAGAACAATTTTTGCCAGTGAATTTTTCATGACTTCTAAATGGATACATTTTCCAGTGTGCTCTAGGAAGTTAGTATGTTCTCAGAAGATTTCTTTAATTTAGTTGTTGCTAATTTATTCACACTAATACAGGAAAAAAATACTGCAAAATTTTTCATAACAAAAAACTGTGCATATCTCTGTGTTTTAGCTGGCATGTGGTTCTACACAGATGGTTTGGGGCTTTCTTTGCTGCAAAACAGATGGGCCTCCACTGTCCCTTACCAATCAAAAGAGAACTTGAAAATATAGGAATATCTTTACTTCCATTGTGTCCCGTAATTCAAGAAATTAAATGCCTAAATATATAAATATGACTTCCTGTGTAAAATGATGGAATATCATATGTTTAATTTAAACTATTTGCCTATATTTAATGTGAAAACTGTTGGGTGTAGTGGTTTTCTTCCAAACAATAACTAAATATTACAAAAAGTACTGACTAGAATGAGAGCTATTGCTGTTCATCTTAGCTGTGTGATATTGTTTTAGTTGTACTTTGCTGATACTGTTTAAATTTATTTTAGATGTGATACGATGTCATTCAAAATAATTACCAACTTAAGAGAGCAGCTTGTTGACAGATCATCTTCTATTATTTTGTTCACATACTGCACTGTATGACAGTAGCACAGACATTTATAGCGTGAATATCAACTAACTTTGTTTTGTTCTATGATCATTTGCATTGAGAAGAAGAGTGTACTTGGGGCATTTTTCTCCTACCAACACACAATTTCCTGCTTCTTTTTGGAGAACTGAGATGAGGCATCAAAAAATATTCCCGTGGCTATAATTAAAACTCCGAGAGGATAGAGAGAGAATTAGTATGAGGAACTGATTCACCTTGAAATCCAAACACTGCCAGTGCCAGAAGAATGCCTTTACTGGTCATCTTACTACAAATGTGCAGATCTTTGGGCCTGAGTCTTCAATACAGCTGCCACTTCTCTCACAATTTCTGCCAACCTGATGAGACAGCATATAGAAATCTTCTTGTATCTGCCTGCAGTGGCCAGCTGAAATGCATGGAGAACATAATGCTGAAATATATGATACCAGTTTAATAAGATGCCATTCCCTTACACATGGCATATGGCCATAAAATACTTTTGAATACATTGGACATTGCCTTTTAATGATGTTATGCTCAATGATAGGCAGAGAAAAGTTCCCGATTATATACTTGGAAACATTCTTAGGTAAACTTTTTTTCGTAAAAGTGAGAGCTTTCTTCCAGCTGCAGAAAATGAAGATAGTCATTTCAGAGCCTTACATTAAGGTAATACACCTATTTTAATGGTCCATGAATTATAACAGCATACCTTTTCTATCTATGCCTTGAAAATTACAAGCCTAGTGCCACTTAACTTTATTAATGATGTACATTTTTCTGATCCAGTAGCCTTGTGTGGGAAGAATCACATCTTGCTGTGTCTAACTTAGATGAAAAATGGGCAAGTCATCTAATTTCTTTTAAAGTATGCTGATTTTGTTGAATGCATGGAACACTAAGCAACAGAACATCTTTTCTTTTCCTCTCCAATCTTCATTAATATTTATGGTTTAACTTTTATTTGGTATATATTGTGAAGAATATATTTTAACAGCAGACTTAGCTGGCTGCAATACCCCATCTTCTCTTGTGTAGGTGCAGAAAAATCTTCTAATTGCAGGTGATGTTGTTTTTCTATTTTTGTCAGTCTGCTGAAGTTTTTTTAAATTATAATTTTAAAGAGGAAAAGGAACAGATTAAATAGCCATATCACAATGTCAGACTAGCTCTTTACTTCCAATATGTATCAATATTTTTTTTTGATGAATTACACCCATAAAGATGTAAAAAATTATTTGGGCATGCCAAGCATTCTGATTTAGAAATTATGTACTCCAGTTCATGGCTGAAGATAAGTGATATTTTGATACAGAAGAAATAGGAATTGCTGTGCATCTTGCCATTAGCTCCTAAAGTGAACTCTACAATGACACTGAGAATAGTCTTGAGACTTTCCACAGCCTTTCTCAATTCAAACAGCATATTCAGGACGAACGTAGTAGACCATATGAATGGTAAAGAACTGCACCGTGGGAAAAACAGGGAGGATGAGGATTCTATAATCATGTAAGTACAGTCATAAGCCAGCAAGGTTATTACTCATGTAGTGAGGTGCATTTCACTCTTGAGTGGGATTTTATCATTCTTCAGCAGCTTTTTTTGAAGACTAGATGAAGAACATCAATGGCTACCAAAGGAATTTGTCTAGTCTTCCTGGAAGAAAAGATGATCAAGAACAGGGATTTGAGGAAGGATGGGGTCAAAGTCCATGTGTCTTGTGGAAATTTTAGTGATAAAGAAAAGGAACTGCCTTTGCTTATCAAGGTATCATTTACCTATCATTAGGTGAAAGCAACATATAGCCCTTTTAACCTGTCCTACTATTGAATATACATATGCTAATAATCCCCTTTATACTAATTAGGAATGGTTTAATTCCTCAAAAGTAGATTTTTAAAGAGAAGTAGAAATGTTTAAACAGTACTCGCTGAATATGCAGTAATCAAATTCATGAAAGTCTTCATGTGGTACACAATGGTATTAATTATATACAAGTGAGTGGAGCACAGCTGAACTACTGACTTTTTTAGCACCCTCCTTGACATTTGGGTTTTGAAGCTTTTTAGACTAAAATTGTTTGGCTTGGATCATAAGTTATAAAAGTATATTTTTTTTTCTCTATATCACAGCAAGAAATGCAGAAATGTACTGCATATTTTAGAAAATAAGTAGAATTACTATTTTTTTATACCAAGTTTTTGGAATATATTTCAAATCACAAATGGCAGGGAAATTTCATACCAAAAAATCAAATACAATTAAAGTAAGTGTCATTTTCCCCACATGTATATTTTATTTGCCTTTCATAAAACCCATAAAGAAACATTTTGTCAACTAATAATTTAAAAAATTTGACTTGTGATTCAAAGTGTAAAAACAAAGGATTTTTTTCAGCACATGTAACACAAGAGGTTTTTGCAGCACAGTTTCAGAACTCTTTCTTGGTAAGAAACCTTATCTAATCCAGTTTCATCCTTTAAAACTGCCTACACACTAATCTCAAGGGACAAATATAATACTTTGCAACAAAGGGAATACAGCCCTTTCAGCTTGAATAGAGGAATTGTTAGGACACCACGTGAGGTATGAATAACGTTGTAATGCTGCCTTTTACTTGGCAAAGGAAAAAAAGTCTTCTCTTGCAACCAAAAGATTAGACCTTCTTCCTTGGGTTAAATTTTTTGACCTATGCTATATCCCAAGACATCTATTTTTCTGTTGTATTTGGGTCTTCTACCCCTTGTGAAGTAAACACTGAGCAAATATAAGTAAACAGTTTGTTTTAGCCGAAGATAGAAAGGCACTATTTAATTGAGTTTTGATGATAGATGTGCTCCAAATGGTGCAAACATCTTTGACATGGTAAAATAATATTGTCTTATGACATGTGTAACACTACATAAAGAATATTAATTTAGCACTTTCTAAGTTTACAGTGTTTAGGTGAGAAATGGTAAAAGAAACTCAAATGATCTAATGTGGAAAAAAACAAATAGAATCAGATACCTTAGTTGATTAGTAATAAGGATGAATATTTTCTTTTCTCATCAATTTTCAAGGCTATAATTTGAATATGAAATGAAATAACGTTTTTCTTATTTTTCCATCTTAGAGTTGTGTACAGTTATTTCTTTTTATAATCTTTTCCAATATGTTGTTTCTACATTTTAGATTGCTACATCTTTTTCAAAAAATATGTAAGGTTTGATAAAGATAAGGCCTTTCTTATCATGATATAGGTATTATTTAGCATTCTCTCTAATTAAACATTCTGTCTAATGTACTTCTCTTCATACACTGTATGTAGTTTGTACCTAATATGCTGTATGAACATTAAATATATTACTGCAGTTATATTTGGTTATGATAAAACATATGATAATGTAATAAATACTGCTGTAAACTTTTTTTCTTCATACACGATACTCTTAACAATGGAATTTAGGAGAAATAGCAATGGGGTTGCCAACTAGATTATAATGAGTCTGACTCTTTGCTATATTGAAATAAAAATTATTCTTCTTGTTTTGTTTCCTCTTGTCAAGAAGGAATTCCATGAAACAGTATGTGGTCAATTGAAACAGTTACTTGTTGCTGGTGAGAAGATAATTAAACTCTGAGATCACACATAACTGGACTTAAGAATAAAACTAATATTTTCTTCCCATTTCCATTAACATTCGATTTTTAAATTTCTAGTTACTGAAGTGATGGAAAGATATCCTTATCATCAATTTGAAATTAAATACCAATACTAAACTTCTCAGTAAGGATATCCAGTTTCTACATATTTTTCTTGGATGGTTTGGGTTGTGTTGCGACCATGTTGCCAAAACAAATTGCATTACTCTAGTTGTCTTCATTCAGCTTACACTTAAATGCAGAAGAAAAACTTAGAGATCATTATTTATTTTCTATACATTGCACTGCAGTAAATCAAAACCTGTGATATACATAAAAATCTTTCTAATTAGTTGCCTTTAAAAAAATAATTTCCATCAGACAATGTCTTGCTGAGAAATTATCTGTCTCCAATGCTTCTCATGGACATGAGCTGCAAACTCACTCTTGTTGGATGTACAGCAATGAATGAGACATTTAAACTCTTCATATCTTAATGTTTTCCATTAAAGACACATTTCAGACACAAATAGGTCTGATAAGGATAAGAAGCCCTCCATAAACACAGTGTTGTTTTCCTTAAAACAGAACATGAGCTCTGGTGGTACTATGTGCTTTATTTGCTTATTTGTCTTAAGCACTGCTTTCTCTTTTAGGCGACTTCTTCTCAGGTTTTCCTGGCCATGGCAGGGGGCGTTGGGACTAGGTGATCTCTAAGCTTCATTCCAACCCCTTAAAATTTTATGACTTTATGACTGTGCCAAAAATTGTGATCAGTTGGGAAGTTAGCCTGGTTTCAGTCCTTTTAAAGGTATAAAGTCTAGTAAAAATAAACAGGTCTGATTATTTCCTGCCTTGCTGCTTGCGGAGTTATTTTATCTATACAGAGTGTGTACAAAATGCTTACCATTCCTATTTGTTGCATTTTATACACACTTCATCCTTAAATAGTGAATTGTTTAAAATTAAAGTGATGAAAAACCAGACCCACGGTTGTTACAGATAGAGTAATATAATATAATCTAATTTATTTTAAAGGAATTATGTGCATAATAAACCATGTTAGACGTGTACTCATCTTAACGAACAAAAAAGGAGGGAAACACAAGTACTAACCGCAGTCTTTTGCAGCAACAAGTGCAAAATAATCAGGTTCAAACCCTAGAAGTCCAAATCCAAACTGGGGAATTACACCTTACTACAGCAATTTCCAGCCTGTGGTGGCAGAAGAAAATTTCCAAACTTAAACCCATTAAATTGTCTCTATTTTCAACATAAATCACCTATCTAGCCACACTTCCCGTAAGAAAAGGCAGAGATTAAGAGTGTCACTGGTAACTGAGGTATTTGCTACTGAATTTTAAACTAAAGGGGTGATCTGCTTTATTCTACTGATTATTATTGACCGTTCAAAAATTTTAGTCAAAGAATAGTGCAAAGTTTACATGCAAAATCCACAGCTATCGCACCTTTTTATTTTCACACTGCATGGACAACAGTTACAATATTTCTGTCATGACTTTCAAAAACAGACTGCAGATGAGATGTTTGCTAAAGATTCGCCTATTCTATAGTTCATGGATCATCTCACACCAAATTATGCATAAAAGGACTAAGCCATTTTATATGGGATTGTATCTTTTTCCTGGCAGATCTTTATAAGTTATTTTCTATCAAACGTGTTCATAAAGCATTGTTATGTTGTTGAATCTGGGTGACACTAAGGTGGATTTGGTTAAATTGGGATTACCAAGAGTTGATGGAGTCTACATGACCGGAGAATTATAATCACAAATGTGCAGATAGCTTAGAAAAAGATTTCTAAAGATGTAATTTTACATTAGGCACCATCCACTGTCTCAATTAATCACATATATAAGTATTCAAGTTTATTCCACAACGCTAGAGGTAAATTATGAGGGAGGTTGACTTGAAGGAAAAGTTAAGATAGAAATACATGAAAGTAAATTGGAAAAATTTAGGAAGCAATTCTTGATCACAAAAAAGTGTGGTTCCATACTCAAGAATCAAAATAGCTTTGGCTAATATTTATTATGTTTGCTGAAAAATCAACATGGATTTATGAAATATCAATAAAAAAGGAAATGGAAAATAAACGGAAATAAATGCAACCAATGTAAATTGTACATTCAAAACTGAAAAAAGAAGTCAAAAGGTGAAAGGTGTAAAAAATATTATGGAAGATTCTATACCCAGTATGGCTCCCTTCAATATGAGGATTAAATGAATACTAGTAACAAAATAAATTATAGTAATGGTGCAATCGTATTACAAGGTGTTGCTGATTAAAGTAGTAAAACCACAGAAAATATTATACTAATATATCTAATTTGGGGGAAGAAACTAGCTGACTGGCTTTTTTTGTAAAGCAATAATGGAGTATTACACACGTCTGCTGTACAGATGTGTAATACATGTGTAATACAGAAATTCATACAAGGAAAAACTTCAGGGATAGCATTTGTTTATCAACAAATACAAATGACTTCCACCATCTGAGCACATAGCCTCTTACTAAAGCTGACTCTTGACTGAATAGAAATTCAGGAAGTCTAGGTATATTACACAGCATGGCAAGAAAGAGAAATGAAGCAACCCAGACTATCATAGACCACTAACATTTTAATAAAAGAAAGCTTGTGAGAAAGCTGATAGCAAATTCAGTTGTCAAAGAATTAAGGTATAATAATTCCAGTCAGCTTGAGTCTACAGAAAATATGTCATTTCAGATAAAAGTAATTTCATTTTTTGATGAGATTTCAAGTTTCATTGTTAGCAGTAATTGTGTAAATGTAAGAGACTCCAGTTTTGGTTAGACATTAACGAACCGGCCAACTGACAGATTCAAAAAATGGATGTCAATGGAAAATAATTGTCAAATGGAGTATTTCTAGTAGGCTTCCCTGGGGACTGGAACAAGACCCAAAGCTTTTCATCAGAGATATCTAAGTAATACATCACCTCAATAAAACTTCCAGGTGAAAAAACTTTGTAAAGTGATAAATAAAGTCAGAATGATTCTTTTAGAGGGAAACATAAAGCGGAAAGGGGCTACTAGGTCCTCTTCTATGAGCTTTAGTGTAGATATTAGCTGAATTCTCTGAATCTCTGTATTTGAACTAAAAATCTATCTCTTATAAAAATATCCAAGCATATTTATGAATATGCTCTACATAATCCACTGCACTGCAAAAAACCACTTCTACCCTGAGTAAATTGTTCTAGTAGTTATCTAATTATTTAAAATGGGTGCTTTATCTTGAGCCTGAATTTGCCTGACTTCAAGTTGCAACTACCACCTGCAGGTGTGGTAATGCAGTTTTCAGCGAGCTGGATAGACTTGGAGGTACTTCTCCCTTTCCCATTAGTTTGGGTTTTAACCTACTTACATTAGGTAACCTCATTTTAGATGGAGTCAGTCTAGACCTGCATCTCAGGCCTAAAGTTTTCTTGAGAGACCCAGAGAAAGTAATTGTCATTGTTAGAAACGTGGTAGCTTGGTCATGTTTCTGCCGAGATGGGAAAAGTCCTGGCACTTAGGACTGTAAGGACACGGGAATTTTTTTGAGACCATACCATTGATCTACCCTATCTACTTTGGAAAATTACAGTGGGTTTCCTGTACCTAACTAAATGTTAACTTCAGCTCCTGTGCAGAGATACCAGAGATTAAAAACACATAAATATACCTGTGTAAATAGCAATAGAAATCAGAAGACGACATGCAGAACTGCAATCAATCAAACCAAACCATTAAAGAACACTAAACCACTAAACTCGTAAGGTTCTGCTTCATAGGAAAGAGATTTCATTCTCTAAAATGTTCAGATAGATATTGTTAGGCTAATTAGGGACACTTGTTTGGAAATGAAGTTTCTACGAATTAGTTGGTCTTATTTGATAATGACAATTTTTCACATTAAACACTGGTCCATGGGGATTGAGGATATCCAGCTGTTGCTAATTTTTGAATGGAAGCAAGAGAATTTAGGTATTCTCCAGATGTATCAAAAGAAAATCAGATGAAACCAAACGCTGAATAGTATTCACTAGTCACCTGCAAAGGAAAGCATTGCATTTAAATCTATAAACTTTAATATTTCTCATTAGTTTCCATCCTCAACCCCTACGTAAACATTAGTGGAGAATCACCAGAGCCTATCAAATACCCAATTGGTATGGATTTCATAAGAGCTGAGCTGTAAATGTACATGCTTTCACCACGTGGCAAAAAAGGCTAAGAACAAAAGATGAGACATTCCGTTCTGTCACATGCTGTCTATGCTTAACTTCTTGACCAAAACAAAAGATTTCTTTTAATCCTTTAATAGTTGCAATATCTCAGGTTTCTTAAATATCATTATGGTCAGTATCTCAGACTAGTCAGTATCTCAGAGAAAGACGCAGCTCAGCACATGGGTAAAAATTCTGAACATAATTCAATTCTTATACAGCATTCAAACTATAAAAACAACTGATAACCTGACTATATAAGCATGCAGACCCTCTTTGTAGAACCAGATCTGTCAGAAACAACTTTTACAACACTGTTCTACACTTTGCTTTTGCACAGCCACAAAATCTGTAGCCCAGGATTACAGATGCGAAAATAATTTAGATTTAAATAAGAATATTAAACTAGGTATAAATCACCTGCCAACATTTTAAAAAAAGATAAACCACAGGGTGGTAAAAAGTTGTACAGGTACCTGAATCTACAGTTTATCAAAGTAATAAGTCAGCTTCTTCTGTGACTACAAAGAGGAATGGTAGAGTTCCATTTTCTTCAGTCTCTAAGTCACTCAAGGTGAGAAACTGAGAGGTAAAGAAATTATTTATGAAAGGCTGAGATCTATGCATTTTAAAATGTTTTTAAAACTACTATGAATTAATTTCACTAACCATACATAATTCTTATTTTGTTAAATAAACCGGTTCAGAAAGTTCTCAAGGCAAGAAGTAAGTAATTACCCATGACAGCACACTGCCAGGGAACACAATGGTTACTGCTTTGCTTACTTTGCTTTTACTAGAATGCTGTTTGTTTAAACAGAAATTACGCTTTCCAGAATACTTTTCCTTTTTATCCAACACAGCTAATATTTTCATTTAAGCAATAAGTTTTTTTAAAACTTAAGTTTTAAGTTCCTAATTTTTGCATTTAAGAATTTCCACATTTCTGTACAAAATTAATTTCACTGTAATCCAGAATAAAATTTCGGAGAGAAGTAATGTAAATATTTAGAACTTGAACAAATATATGTAAAGTTATTTTTAATTTACACAATTAAATTGTGTATCTTCACATCTAACAATAAGAAATACCAAGTCCAGTTACAATACCACACTCTGGTTAAATTATAAATAAAAACAATCTATAAAGAATAAAGCTTATCATCCAACAGATGCAAGGCAGTTTTAGCTTGGGAAAAATCACTCTGAAGATTAAAATTAATTTTTTATTTATTAGTTCAAGCGTAATTTTCTTTCTCTCAGATCTTTAGAAATATTTTTATTAGAGACATTTATAAAGCCTCATAAGAGTTTTTTAAGTCCTCAATTATCTACTAAATTAAAGAAATATTTGTGTGATTATTTGGTGCAATGGTACAAGAGTTGTTATAGAAGACTAATTAAGGTAGTAGCAAAAGAGTAAATGAAAGGAAAACGAAAAGGTTTTACGTTGTCAGTCGACTCTGCTTAATTTGTAATACAAGTTTCTACTGTTTTTCCCAGCTGTCAGTGCTGAAAGGCAACATGTAGCCACAGATAAAAAAGTTGATTTTTTATACCAGCTTGCACTTCATTAACAAAATTGTTTACTAAGGTCCTATTTCTAAAAGATTTGCATCTTTAGAGGGATCAAAATACATATGTCCTTGTAAACTCTGAATGCATATCTTAGGGGTAGGATCTTGATATCTTCTCTATTGGTATGCATGCTGCTACCAAACTTTGATATCAAAAATAGATTTTACAATTATGGTTTTTCAAATAGGAAAGAAAAATGGCCCAATTTAATATGCAAAATATGAAGAAATAATATGAAGCTTTCCAATAATGGTTATAGGTTGCTATTCTCCAGGGCAGGACAAAATGACGGCATTTTAAAATTTAAGATCTTTGTATAGCACTTCTCATATACCAGGCTGTCCAAGCAACTCCTCCAAAGTGGCTTAACCATTCTTCTGCTTTTGCCACCTCTACTCCAGCAGCAGGAACCTGCTTCCCTTTCATCAGCAACTAAACTTTTATCTTCACAAATCACCTGACTGGCCTTGTGGCAAATAGAGCATTGGAAAGCTTGTCAAAGAAAAGGAAAATCCTGCTGATTTTTAAGATTTGGTATTCCCTGTCAAGGCTTACTGGATTCCATATAGAATACAAATGAAACATCAAGTGAAAGTAATGGACTAAATCATTTGGCTTCCTCTGCAACCTTGTTTATTTTGCATATCTGAACTTGACAGTTGTTGTCCAATAGAAATACCCATTAGATAATTTGTGTGTAGCTAATGTCAGAGAAACTGTTAATTCTTTAATGAAAAAGTAAGAAGAAAAACTTGAAATAGAATTGCGTCAACTTTTATATAAAAGACTTCTCAGAACTGGACCTTAACCTTTTTCCTATGGAATTCACTGCGTGTGGAAAACTTTTCTACATTTAAATTCCACGATTGATTATGAGGAAATATATTCAGCTGTTTTAAAACTTCTCATTTTAATAAATTTTTAGTCTATACAGTTACTTGTTTGTGTATTCACTTTAAGGAAAGCAAAATTGTCGGTTCGATGTTTGAAATCTAATCTATAATATTTGGAAAAAATATTTTCCTACTATACTTTTAAAAGCAAGCCACATTATATCGCTAAACATTTTTAAAATGCATCAAACAAACAGTAAATTTCCTAATAAGAAGGATATTCCATAATCAGGAATGCAAAAATATGTACATCTCAAATGAATTGTTTAGTCCTCTGCTTTTATATAAATTATGTAGAAAACACGGAAATTATTTTTAGCAATTTTTAAATAAACAAAGTGGGAAATTGTTCCCGCGAGGCCTCATTAAAGGCTTTATAAAGGCTTAGGTCAATTAGGATAGATTAAATCAATATATTTATACTGTTTCATTCAATGGTTTATCATCCTTTAACCTTCAAACAGTGAAACACAATTAATAAATTCTTGTATCATTTTTCTTGTTTTATTTTAGAAATTTTCAGCATACTTCAACATCTCAGTTTTTGAAGCAGCAAAATACTCTAATGTGTAACATTAATAAGCGGTGATAGACTTTACTATAAATATTACCTCTGTTGCCAAGTAAAGTTACATACAAAGCAGAATGTTGCAAACATACATTCCTTCATTCTATTGGTAATGAAAACATGGGCCTTTTGTATTTTTATTAATGTATGTTTTTTCTGTGGCCATATTTTTTATTAAAATACTCACAAAGCAACATTAAAATTGTAACGGTTCTATTTGATTGTGTGTTTTATAATGCCAGCAGATCAATAATTTTCCCTAGGATTTTCCCAACATTGAGAACTGCTAAAGGACATCCCCAAAGCTTCAGCAGGATTTTATTCTACAGACAGAAATTCTTAGTAAATCAAAGGCAAGCTAAAGTGTTGACCATGTTGAAATGCCATCTAAAATGGCTCTCTATCCAGTGACTAGTCAGAATCTTTTGATACAAATGAAAATTCTCTCACTGATGTCAACTCCCATTTAATTGCACTTACTAAGATGTCAGTTTTTCAAAACAGAAGGATTGACCAGAAACTGGGGGAGACTAAGCTCAGGCACTCCATTTCTATAGTCAGGTCTACAACCACTTGGTTAAAGGGTAGCAACAGTGAGATTTATGTGAATCCAACCCAGTATGCCAGCATGTACCATGTTTAAATCTCTCAAAGCAGATGCATAAATAACAAGCTCATTGATATTAGATGTGGTGTAGGCTGCAATTTATAAAATGGAGTTGCAGGTACAGAGGAAGTTCATAGCCAGATTTGCAGCATCTCTGAAATACAAATTCCTTTACTAAATGAGATTTAACCGGAATTTCAGGAATACAGCTATGGAATTAAATGTCTATGTTCTTTTAATGTGCATGACTAAAGGGAATTCATCATGAAAGGGAAACGGTACATCTGTGAAAATAAAAAAAGGGGTGGTGTAACAAAATGGTTAAGCATAAGACAGTAACCAAGCTTTCTTTGCTTGTTCTCACTGCATTTCATTCATAGTGACTGTTGGCAGCACTCAGTGTGTGGGGTTTATATATGTATTTATAGATATATACATATTACTTATATAGGAAGCATAGACACTTGAAAATAATTTGGTTTTATCAAGTCATTCTACAGAGGCCAACTTGTCCCCTTTAAAGCTGCAGCTCTTGAGCCGGAGACATCAGAACTGTATTTGTCTTCAGATTTGTCCAAAGATGCCTGATAAAAACAGAGAGTGTAGTTTTCCAAGCAACTTAATTAAATTGAAAAAAAATACCCTACTGTTCTAGCATTACCCAGATATTACTACAAAGCTTAGTAAGTTGGTCAAATTTGAAGCTCTAAATTGAACACAACTCACTGTTTTAGAAGGAAAGCTCTTTGGTTCACATTAGTTTTGCAACTTGTGTTATCCTAATATTATAAGAAATTGTAATAATACAAGAAAAAGAAGAACTGGTCTTAGCAGTTTAAGCCTTCTTAAGAACTGGATTATGAATGATTAAAATCAGAAGATTAAATTGACTATTGAACCTCTAAACTTCTCACACATCCTCATTTTAGTTATTTTTGTAACTGATGAACTAGACTGACAACACTATGACACAAAAATCCGATTTACGTGTCAGTCAATGCAATGCAATTAATTTGGTGTTAAGATGGAACATTAGTATAGTTTGCAGTAGAAGTTAGAATATTTTTGTAGCATCATGACATTTATTACATCTATCTCAATAACTGCCACCTCTTTCCTAAATAGAAATTTGTGTTTAAAAACAAAAATGTCTGCAAACTGAAAAATGATGTCTTTTTATACTAAATTGTCACAAACAAGATTGGATATTGATGAAAGGAAAAACACTATCCAGCAGCTTCTGTGGACTAGAAGGATCTCTGTATACTAAAACTACATGTCTGATTCTGACTACAGAAGCTGGAGGCAATCAAGAACAGCTCATATTTGACACAGAACCTGTGAAAATTAGATCAGAGGTGAATCATGGTGATTTCAAGATGACTGAGGATGACTTGTCATTTACAGTACCACAGCTGCATTTTAACTGAAAGAAAAAAAACCCCAAACTATAGCAGATAAATTAAAAGGAATTACCAGTGTGGATCAAATATGTTGTCTCCTGTTACTTCTTTACCACAGATTCTAACTACAAATATTAGCCCATGAGATGTTAGACAATGCAGAAGAAAAAGGTCAGACAGGTGGACTGACAATGGCACCTATCAGCATACAGTAAATTCTATCTAGAATATAGGTATTAATGCTTAAACTTGCAAGGTAACCAGGAAACTTGTTGGGGGAAGGGGGAGGAGGGGAAAAGGGTGGTAGGTGGTACTGCTGAAGAGAAACAATAATTTTGTTCAGTGCTTCTCTCTCAGACTTCAGCCTCTGTAAATTAGCATGACAGATGTATGATCTGGGAATCTTTCCAGATTAATTTTTAAGAAATTAAAGCATTCAGCACTGGTTATGCTAGAAATATTTTGGGTTTACTTTTTTTTTGTCTATCACAATGCCCTGAATGCTTATAGATCCACTCTGATCCCACCCTTGCTTACTTTGAGAACTTTGACAATTAAACATGGTTGCCAGGACTCAGAGCAAAACTTGCTTTTCTCATTTCCATAAAGATCAAAATCTGTTCTACAAGGTAGTTTTCTGATTGATAAGTAAAAATTAACAATGCACAGGTGCAGGTCTACCAGTGAAATATGGTGAAAGAGGAGATGGCTAATGCAACCGTTTGAGTGCAAGGCATGGCCAGAGCAGAACTTTTGACTGTTGTTTTGCTCATCTGCTCTAAGAAGCTGATATCAATGCACCTGAACAATTATAGTCATAGCAAGAAACACACACCCACACACTTGCATATAAAGAGGAACATTACTAAGAAATTTGGGTAAGCAGGTTGCTGTGATCAAAAAAAAATCGGAGTTATTTTGCAGTTGTAAGAAAAGTGAAAGTCAGAGTCAGAGAAAGCAAAGAATATAGAAAGGAATTATTTGCATCGTAATGTTGTCTACAGACCGCAAACTTCAGGTGCCACGGAAACAGAGCAGAGACACGGCCCTAGTTCAAAACAGATCACATACTAAGTGAAAGAATACAGCTTTACAGGAAATGGAAGAAACAATAGAAATATGACTCTGTTTTCCTGGTGACAAACTAAGCTATGAAAAAATTAATAGATAAATCTATATTGTGAAGGCTTTGAGCAATTATTTTGCATATTTCTGGGAAGAAATAGGCTCACAAAAATTAAAAACACGTGTGTGTTCTTGAGTAAAGTGCCCCAGCTTCCTAAATACAAATTGCTTGGAGTATGCACAATTACTTAGGTCCCAAACCTGCAAAGTGGTTAAAAATGAAGTCTCAAAAATGGGCCTTTCCCCATCTCTTACATCTATAGGATTTATTTCTCAATTCAAGTCTCATGTGAAGGAATGGAAATAACTCACCATATACTTGGGAATCTTTTTACCTACCGCAGCTGCCTGAGAAGTAGAGCTCTAACCAGCAGTCTGGGTTCCTGTATAGTTAAGAGAGATACAAATATTCCAGAGGGTGAATCATCCTTCTTAAAATAGTATGAATAGCATTTTAAAATTGCTTCTCCTTCTCCTTTAACTGTCAAGGGAACCCTGACCAGCTCAGAATAGCTACATACCCTTATATTGAGTAACATCAGGTGAGATGAATAGGAAGACAATTTCATTACATGCCAATAGTGAAGGCATGGGTAGAAGACTATTTGCAGGGATTCATTTTTTATAAGTTTATTGAAGGCAAAAATTCAAGCAGCAGAACTGTAGCAGGTTGAGCTACAGAAGCATTCTCCATCAGGACGTGAGTTGCTATATCTGGTTTGTTTACTTAAAAGCAGATTAAAATGGGATTTGTTAAGAGTGTAGAAATACGTAAAGTGAAAAAAACCATAGGTGACGTTTTACTCTAACAAAACAAAATCCAACACAACTCAGTATACGAAAAATTAAAAACTAGACATATTCAGACAAGATATAAATTACACACTGAACATGACAACATGACTGGAACAAAGAACCTCTTTATAATTTCAAATCTTTGAAGAAAGTTGGGATAACTTTTTTAAGATTGTGCTATAAGCTAAGTAGGTTACATCAGACAAAATGATGGTAGGAGTCTAATCTAGCTTTAAAATCTCTTGCACTTCAGAGGCCTGACTGACTAAAAAGTCCTTAATGACAGATATCTTCAGATGACTCAAATTATAACACAATTAAGAGGGGAATGGTCTTTGTTTGAAGAGGACATCTAATGTACAGTAAACTTATTTGAACTATCAAGGTATGTGAATTCTTCCAGCTGTAGATGCTTCCCTCTTAAGACCTGTAACCTTGTTGCTTCTGTAAAAAGCAAGCAGCTCTTTTTTTTGACCAAAATTGTTTTTCTGAAGTCTAATCTTTGCAATAGAGTTTTAATGTTGAGAGAGAGTCTCTTAGCTCATTCCCCATTCAAATGCACCTATTTTGCAACTGTGCCAGTTTGCAAGGAACAGTGTCAAGATCTTCTCACAGTGCTACAGGGACTCATAAAAAAAAATTATTTAAGCATGTATTTCCATTTTAAAGGAATGTTCAAGAAATAATCTAATTTTATCCAATCTTTGCATTGAACCTTTTCCAAATTTGTCAGTGGTTTTCAACAGAACTAGATTTTCTCTTATTTCATTCTCGTCACCTTTCAAAGATTCTGTGACTTTATTTCCCTTTGAGTTGGTTTGCTCTACATGCAGTTTTTTGATACTTCATAAGTTTCTATTAAACTTTTGTGTTTTATGCAAAATGACGTATTTTTGATTATTAAAAGACCAGTAAAGACACTGGTGTCTGGCCAACTCTCACGCTGGACATCAGATTGTTAGAAGTCAGCTATGTTCTACAATCAATATAATAAAAAGTTTTGTTAATAGAATTATTAAACCCCTCTAACTTCCTGTTCCCCATATGCTTATTATGTATCTACTTTTCATAGTATAGATACATTTTAAGGAGTCAATGAGAAAAGCTTGAGACAGCTCAGTTTCCAACTGTGTCATGGTTATTGCTTTGTAAATTAAAGCATAGATTGTAATGTGTTGTATGTTTGTTTTTTTTGGTGTGGTTTTTGTGTGTGTGTGTGTGTTTTTTTGTTGTTTCTTTTTTCTAACACAGCTATTGCTGTATTGACACTGGGGAAATATGTCTGTTTATTGTAGACCAAATAGTTTCCTTAAAACATTCTAAACACATGCAAAAGTTCATGATGCATAATGATTTGAGTATTTCTTTTAGGTAGGTGTTCTGTATTTCAGAGGATCCATATGTGCTACAAACAGTGAACAATCAGGAACACTCACTGATTATGATATGATTTTTTTTTGGCAGCCTCTTTCTGTTGCTCTGACAGAATTGTAGTGATGCATTAGTCATTTGCATAGAAAAGATCTTGGTCCATGACAGTCATTTATTGGTGGTGCCATCTGCACTTTTTGTGAGTTGATTCTAAGATTAAAAAGTATATTTGGTTCATTGGTACTTTAAAAATTTGGATGCAGTCCTAGTCCTTTTCAGATAACAGTGAAAAAATAAATAACAAGCATATCTTGCTTTCTTATTATGAACTAAACCTTAAGAATTAATTAGAAGGACTGAAATAAAAATTCAATCGAATCATAAAATAGCTCACAAAGACCCCTGGGTTTTTCACTGTATCTCAAGGCACTCGGATTTCTGTAATACATAGTTCCACATGCATTTTCAAAATGCCCATCATTATTCCTGAAGCTATTTACATAAATTGTCTTGTGCAAAACCCCAGTCATAACAGCAGTAAAAGTACAGTTCCTCCTCCTTGAAGTCACCTCTTATCTGTATGATCATCTTGTACACATTTCAGGACAAATCTAGAGCTCAGTAAGAAGATTTTCTTTTTCTGACCACGGGTGTCTGCAAATGGAAAGAAACATACTCAAATCAATTACTAGTAAAAACAAATTCCTTAACTGAGTATTCTTCCCTGTGACTGTTCTGATCCTATTAAGTGCACTCTAGAGGATGTAAATTTAAGAAGCATCGTCTGTTGCTGTTGCCATGATAAGATTCATGGAGTTTGCAGATCGTTGAATTAATTAGGCTCAGGCTCATGCAGTGTTTTTTATATTAGTGAGCATGTACTGAATCCAGAACTAAAGAAAAAAAAAATCTTACACTGACTTACAGAAATACTTACAATCCTTTGCACTTGATGAAAAACAGGCCATTGGAGATTCAGTGGCCTAACAGAACACCTTCCCTCAGAATAAACTACACAGTGCCCATTGCCAGAGGCAAAGTTAAGGATTCCCTGATGTTCAGATATTTAAATAAAGAACATATAGCAAAATTTTGCCTTCAGTGACAGAACTCGCTTTGACCTAATTGGATTGGGATTTCTACCATGGATTTTAAGCAAAGCAACTTTAATGTTCTGAAAATTAGGCACCATTCTCTAGCAGTAATTGATATGCAGCATTAAAGCATTTAGGAATTCTTGTTCAAAGGAATTTATGCTATGGTCAGAGTGAGTTAGTAAGCAGAGATGAAGAAGTATTTTTTCCCATCCAGATTCATCCAGACAACTATATTTCTTCTGATTCCATTACTTTTTTCAGATACACAGTACATAATGATTGATAAAATCATTTCTTAGCTATGTTGTAGCATTCAGGAAGAAAACTCAGCCTTAAACTCCAAAAGATTTTGCAGCCTTATCTAGTCTTGCTGTCTGACAAAGGAAATTCTTCTATGCTCTTAGCAGTACCACCTTGAGTTCTGGGGAGTTATTGTGAATCTACTGAAAGTGCAGGTTTCTTGCACTGTAAATTAGGAAATTTTTGCGTGACATATGATAGTCAAATGACAAGACATTTAAGAATTTAGATTATTGTTTCGAAATATTTCTGACAAGTACTTAAGAACTTATTGTATAATTCTTTGTAATTTTTTAAAAAATAATTTTTAGCTACGTGTTTTTGTTTCAAACTTTAGACTAGAAAAAATCATTAATATTTAATCAATAGTTTAAATTATAAAAAATTCAAAATAAGAAAAAACTCCTGAATACTTATGAGGGTATTTTTTACCCCAGTTTAGGAATTACTTATTTTTTAATCAGTCAGTTAATACAGGGTGGGAGAACTAAATTATTAGATGGCTGCATCTAGTCTATATCTGCGGAGGAAAAGAGTGATTTAATTCTGATTTTTCTTGATTTTGTATGTATTTCAAGTAGAAGTTTTAAAAGGCTATACTGAACAGTAATACATTTTAAAACAACTCTTCCCTCAAAAGTGAATAAGTAAGACAAAATATGATTCCTTCTTCCAAATGCCTGAATTTTAAACTATAGAAAAATATCAAGAGCCATGATAACTACTCTCCATTTCTGCCACTTCCTTGTGTTTTTTATAAAGAAAATTCACATAACATATAACTTTGATTTTCCTTGCAGGACTCTGTTTAATCATCCACACCATAACTATAATATACATGTGGAAAGTACGTGCTTCAGTTAGGTTATAAATTAAATGAATGGTTCTAAAACATTCTGGGATCCTGAGAAGGAGGGTCTCATGTAAGTATAGAATACTAGTAGATGTCTTGCTTTCTTCTGCAAGCAACAATGCTTAATTGCTCTTCCAAATATGCCTCTCCAAGGGAACACGACATGTCTGAGGAACACAAGGGGGACCTTCTATTGTGGAGTGCTCTAACAGGCTCTAAGCAAAGGGGTAATAATGGCTGAATTCACTTGAGAGAGGAGGGCAAAGTAATATGGAAAAAAATGACAGAATACCATTCCGTCACATCCTTCTCTTTTGTCTGAGGCTGAATTACAGGAACTCACAGCAACAAGGGGTCTTAGATAGTGACAAGCCAGTGTCAGAATGTTTCAATTTATTAGATTATGCATTACCCATTAGGATATCTTTAACTTCCACAAATTTTTCAACTGCATTGAAAAGGATTCAAACTTTTAAATGAAAATTATATAATGATTTTGAAATATATCTATAATTTTTTTTTTAATTTGGAGGGGAAAAGGAAGATTGTAGAATAAATTATAGCCTTATAATTTATTATAACTTTCAACTTACTTATACAACAAGTTTTTCCAGTGGATAATGTAACACTAAAATTACAGCACAGAGACATTATCAATGCATACAAACATGAGTCAAAATAGAACCATATTGGGCAGTATAAAGCTTTGGAACATTCAACTAATGATAATGAAAACTGGCTTATAAAAATTCAAACAGCATTTTGTGAAACTATTATAAAGCTAGAAGCTTGGGAATTAGACAGAGTACCCACACAGCAGGAGAGTACAAATGAACACCTACGCAGATGGCTGCTATAAGAACTGAACAACCACCATTCTATATAATAGAAAGAAGCAAAATGAAGTGCCGATTGTAAGTGGTGCTTAACTTTATTAAGCTAAGAGAACACTATTACTGAAAGTCTGTATCTGACAAAAGGAAATTACTTTGTTGTAATCATGTTCATGAGCTGTCTTGTGCAGTCAAAGGCCTGCCATTCATTTAAATTAAACTGTAGCCTTTAAAATGTTAATTAGATGTTAAAGCCAGATGCAATATTGAGGAACCTTTAATTTATAAGTTTCAACCATTTTTTTGAAACATTCTCACATGTTTGTAACAGAACAACAGGCATGGATGGATTTGTGACAATATCAAAAGACTAACTTACCATATATATTCCTTTTGTTGTCTTTGATAGCTCTTCTACATACATTAATGAGTACATACAATAAATACCTCTTTGAAAGGTATATTTCTGAAGTTAAATTAGAAGACAGAAATTGACTGTATAGTAATTTAAAAAATTATTTTTTAGACATTACTTTTTCTAAGGTTAGAAAAGACCTATCTACTATTGCAGTTTTCCTTTACTTCGCTGTTCAGTGTGCTTGAAGTATTCCCAGTATACATGGACAAATTCAGCAGGACCAATTGTAGTATTATGGCACCAACTGTTTATGAAAACAAAACTATTAAGCTGACAAAAGCATGTTCAAACAGCAGTATTGATGCTAGTGTGAAGTACAAATTGAACCCTTCCACCCACCCAGGAACATTAATCACAATGAGATTTGTGATACAGAATGGTAAAGCTCAGGGGATGATGAAGTCATTAAATGAGGGAAATGTTTTTCCATCAAACAAGCATCTGCATTTGTTGAGCTCAGATTTACATCATCAAAAATGTTGAATACAAATTCTATTGTCTGCCAAATTTAATTTCAATGGTTCTAAGTGCCTGCTCCTTCCACTGAATTAAACTTGGTCATGGCTGATCAACACTTCAGAAATGAAAATTTCCCATAGCCATAGATACAGTCATTAAAAAAAAAACCAGCCTGGTATGCCCAAAACACAAGAGTGGCTTCTTACAAGACTGGCTTAGAAAACAGAGAATGTAAACTTTAAATTTTATTGTGCTTTGGACCTCAGTTTTCATGTCTAGTATTTATTTTCCTCAAAATTATTTTGCAGTACAACTTAGAACAAATAATTTTTGTGTAGACTTCTAATCTTCATTACAATTTAGAAAAAAATTCTTCCCTTTTGGTGAAAGTCCTATTTTGATTTTAATTGTTCAAAACTAGTTATATATTAGGTTTTTACTTTCCCCAATGCCACAACCTTCAAAACTTCAATCATTACATATACTTACACGTATAGCATTGTATCTCATATATCAGGAAAAAATTCTGATAGAAGACTTCTCATGCTGGGTATAGCATTAAACATATTTTCTTTGTATTCCTAGCAGTTCTCAGCTGATCCAAGTTTGAAGACACTGTGTCATTCTTTGGATATTTTGGGTGAGGTACCAATGCTAGAACATGTGTAACAGGAGGGATATGGTACGGTGATGTAATTCTGTAGTTCCACTATCAGGTCTTGTAAACCATGCAAATAATGAATGAAAAAAAATTAGAAGCAAAAGCCCACAAAAAGTATGAAGAAAACACTGGAGAACACGTTTATTTCATTGATTGTTTTTGCAGCAATAAAATTACACATCCCAACCAGACTCCTCTTACCCAGTCTTCATCATTCTCTTTCAGGCAGCTACTTCCTAGCAATATCATAAGTAAAGTTATGGTAATTCTGGACTGATTCCTATGTCTCTTTTGTCCCTCTAGCCTCTTTCTGAACCACCTTATTTTAGAATATAATGAAATAAATAATCTCATCTGTGTCAGGCATATGTAGAGCATGTAGGTGTTTTGTCAAACTGCCATATCCATGACAATTGTATTAGTGTGGACCTTTTGCCTTGTAAGATCTGATTCATGCAATGTGCATGAATACCACTACTCAGTAGAATTCGACTAGTGAGCCAACTTTAGTTCATACATTATATGTATATAACTCTAGTACAAACAATAGTTTACTGCCACTCCCTTTGTACACATCATGCTGACGTTTCCATAAAAGCAGCACAGATTTATTATTAAAGTGCTTATGCTGCTCTTGAATCCATTTAGTGTTTTCATTGTAATAATTTCTATTAAAAGTACAAAAATCAGATAAAACAATAAAATCAGCCGTTCAGAAATGTAATTTTGCTTCCCTTTTTAGTTTGTTATTTTTTAAAGGTGATAAAATGTTATGTCAGCTCAAAGAAAACTAATCACTTGGGTTAAATGGAAATTCTCCTCTCCTAAAAGTACTGCAGATACTTTTGCCAGAAATAACATATTTCCCTTCTTTTAATTTGAATAATTCTCATTCTTTCTCCCCCCTCAAATTTTTTCTTCAGAAAAGAACTTAGGGGAACACAGAATTCAGCAATATTTCCAGTACATGTTAGTGCTTGAATATTTTCATTTCTGTTTAATGCAAATATTAGCCTTTTAAAGGAGCCATATTTCAAGAATCAGGTGGGAAGCACAGAAGTGTTGGATGCACCTCACTGCACTGATGTTCATCCTCAACACTTTGCACAATGTGAGAATGTTTAGTATTTCCAACCCAGACTATAGATAAGAATCTCTGGTGTCACCTCACAACCAACAGTGCTGGTGTGAGATTTGTAGTAAAACAATATTCCAGCTGTAGCTTTCATTTACAGAAATAAAACATCAGAATGGAAGGGAGGTGTGGGAGGTAGAAGATAAACAATTTAGTCTTCTAGCACCATTTATACAAATGACAGGGAAGATATAAAAAGTGAATATTGAAATTTAAGGAACAAACTGAGCACTTAGAATGTAGAGCTTGCTTTTTGTTTCGCTAGCTTTTAAAACAAAAATATCCAGGTAATATTTATCTTCTAAAGACACCCAGTGCAAGCAGATCACCAAATATGAATAACCTCTTTCCTAAATAAAGTCTGTGGCAACTATGGGGCAGGCAGTTGTATTTTTTCCCCATCAATCATTAGAAAATTCACATGCAAGAGAAGTCTCAGGGGATATTTCTGGCTGGGAAAGAGATCCTCCCTCCTCAGTTCTAATCAGTCCATCCCATCTATAATGGGTTTAGAAATTGTTAATGACATAAAGTGACAGTCGAATGGCTTTTTGGTCTGTCAGTATAGGGTTTCTGTGAGCTCTCTAACAAACTACTACATACAGTTCTCAAAGCTTCTGGAAAATGATCTCGATTACAAGGGAATAAATTTGATATGCTTGCAATCACAATCAGGAACTGAAAAGAAAGGCTTCCTTAATGCTGTTCTTTCAAGTATACCGTACTAAGACAAATCTGTCTGGGAGGCAAACCACGTAAGAGGGTTATTAACTCTTAGAATGTAGGTCTATATCACAGAATGTGTAAAATACACAAACATCTGAATAATGCTTAAATTTATTACATTCTGAATGCAGCTGTAATTATAAGACCTAGCACCTATGTATAAAGATTATGTGGAACAATTTTATCTCAATATGGATTGTAAGTCTGTGTGCATGAGTATCTACCTCATTTACAGTATTCAAAAATAAATGTGGACCCAGACTCTGAAGACTTTCCTGAAGTGAAACTTGTTATTTGCTGCAAAGCAATGACTAACTTGGTCTTTGATTGACATTCTAAACTTGCAGGATTAAGCTCCCTCAATCTCACAATGTTGGTCTGAGTTCAATTATTTTGTATATCAGACTGATGATAACAACTAGGGAAAGTTTAAAACATTTCAATTTGAAATGTAATAGAAAACTTCATTAGAAGATCAAGATACTGAGTATTACTGTTAGTACTACATAAAACAAGATCAGATTCTGATCCCTCACAATCAAAAAAAATTCCCTCTTTTTTAGCTGATTAAAAATTAATGAAATATTTGCATGAAGGAGCTCAGGGTCTGGCCAACTGTGCATGCCTTAATAATGTATGCCTATTTGTGAATATGAATCATGTTGGAGAAGGTTAATAATGGATATGGAAATGAAGATTTGCACAATTTTTAAAGACAAATTTTCTTCTTCTACAGCTAAGAATTTGCTTTCCTATTACTTCTTGTCAGCTTTCAGAAAATTCATTGCACTTGTGTGTCAGAGAAACTGACATTTCAAAGACGGACATCCATACTACATTTCACTAAAGTGCATTGCTCTGGAGAATGCTTCATCCTCCTCATTTGCTGACAGCCAAAATTTCTTAAATACTACCTGTAAGTGATCTCAGAAAGTCTATATATGTCCATATTTGCTTCCCAGTTTTCACCTCATGGAAATATTTCATCATACTAAATGTAAAACAGGAAATATAAAAAAGTCTGTCCCTGAGAAATTACCTGTGCCATGAGCTGACAGACTATACTGTTGCTGCATGACTCAGTCATGTGATAATGACAGCTGAAATTCAAACAGGGAACTTCTTCTGGGCATAGGGTGCTCCTTGCCTCTTAGCTAAACATCTTCACCTTCAGGAAGTGAGGATTTCCCGATAATTTAATTGTGTCCAACAGATGCTCTCTTCAGTAAAAGCACAGCTTTAAATATTCAGTACATGCCAAACATCATAATTAATGTCTTGGAATTTATCATCATACTGCTTTTAATGAATGTTGCCTATTCAGCAACAAAATTTCAACCTAACCTAGAGTATTACCATAATTTGTGAATAACAGGGCTATCATCATACCTCTCTATCTATGCCAGAAGCTATTGCAACTTAGACATGAGATCTTTAGGCTCAAGTTGAGATGAATGTTCTTCAGCTACTTCTCAATACCCTGGACTTGCATAGATCCTTCAACTGTTGCTATAGATAAACATCAAGGAAGACTGTTAGTATTTTCTCAGCTGAAGTCACATGTCACAAGTTACCTCTTGCTTATGCTACCAAAGAATTACAGAATTGCTAAAGAATTAAAGAATACCTTAAAACTCTTCTATGAGCAATTTTAGGAATCAGTTGCTGGGTCAATTTCCTCTTGCAAAACTTAGTTTCTCTCTATTCTCTCTTTATTATCTCTTCTCTTCGTTGGTTTTGTCATAGAGTTCTCTGTGTAACTGTGATTTCCATCAAACTCTTGATACTCAAACTCTGGCTTCCACCCACAAGATTTCAGCTTTCTTACCATGCACTTAACCCTCAGCAAGTGTCTGAAACTCCCTATACATTATGCATACCTGAATAAATCATGCTGCTCTTCTCAGTGACACCTTTTATCTATATTTTATTCATCCTTTATTATTAGCCATAATATTGCTGCCAAGAAAATTCTTTTGGGAAGGTAAAAACACTGTTTTCATGCCATTGAATTTGCTCACTCAGATGACCTATGCAAACCATTGAACCTTTACTGTAATTTCGTCATATACCGGAGGTTGTGTGGGGGGTGGGGTGAGGGGGCACTTTGAATCTACCTCTGGTTCTCCTCCTTTTCTAGTTCTTTTTCTGCCTAGTTTCAGAAGACCTTAAATAAGTAAAGAAACTTTTCTATACATATGCAATACAATGTACGTAACTTATGAATTTGGACACCACCATAGTTTCAGTTATTTAGTTCCATAAAAAGCATTGCTATCCTTAGCAGTAGCAGGGGGAAAAAACCTTAGAAGCTATAATGGAAATGTTTATCTTATTCCCTAATGAGTAAAATCAAAAAAGAATTAAGTTTGTACCAAAGAAGCAGCATTTTCTAGCAAATTTGAATTCTAGGCTAGAGATGATTATTAAAAAAAAATTGCTGTTTGTGTTGCATTTTAAGTTTTCCGACAATATTTATCAATAATGTAAATTAAATATAAGAAGTCTTATTTGTAATTGTTTATTTTGTTAACGACTTTAATTCTTTATAAACAGCAGGTAAAAAATTCAAGAAAACCAAATCAAGTCAATATTATACTGAACTCAGTGGCTAATATTGTTTCTTCCAGTGTTACCTAGACAAGCAAAATACAGTAAGAACCATACTGTCAAGAATTCCCTGGTAATTGCCATATGTACTGCTCTGTGAGGATTTTTTTTCTGGATACAGCACAGAAGTTCTGTTTTATGTTGCAGTGTTGTGTTGTTTTAGAATATACTAAAAAATTTTCCTATTGTTGCTTTCCTTCACTGGTTATTCTCTTCTCATTTCTCATCATCCCTTCAGAAGCATTCTTTGATACCTCCTCCCATTCCAGTCTCCCTCTTTTAGTACTTTTCTGCTACTACATTGCCCTTGATCAGCAGTTTTGCACTCTCTGCACCTCGGTCCTTATGTCAGGATCTCACAATCCTAGCTGTTGACTAAGCACCTACCCACGTCCAGCATTGTGACCTACCTTTCTGATCTCTCACAAATATGTAGCTGCCCCTTTAAATTAGCATGATCAAAACAGACCTTTTGATTTCCACATGAAACCTTCCTGCTTACTAAGTTTTCTCAGCACCTAGACTACCCCTTACTTGATGTTAAACAGCCTCAAAATTTGCATAAAAATTTGCACATCAATTTTATTCATAGGAAATTCTGTTAAAATTTAAAAGAAAAGGGGCATTGACTCTTAAGTCACAAGTCTACTGTGATATCCACAGAAACATTTCTTTTTCACACTGATTAAATATTGTGAGGTGAGACCTCAATCTTTTTTTGGTAAGCTTTGTTCAATTTGCTACTTTGCTCTCTTACCCAGCTGGTTGCTGCCTGGCTGTCTTTCCAGCCCACCATGTCCCTTTTTGATACCTGGATTTTAAACTCTTTAAGAGAGAATGTCTTGCTATTAGACCACAAAATAGTTTACTACAACAGAAGCATAATTTTTCTATAAGATTCTGAGATGAAATTGTACAAATAATAATGAGAAATGATTGTGAGAACTAAGCTCATTATCTTGATTTAAAGTTCTACCAGTCATTCTAAACTAGGAACAATTTACAAATTAGCAAATGTTAATATAATGATAAATGAAAGAGTCCTATGGAGCAACTCCTAGTGGAAGAAAGAGAAATCCTACAGTCTTGATTTACGGTAAGCCTTATTTGGAAAATTTCAACAATGCTTGTTATACTGACCCTCAGCAAAAGGGTCTATTTCATTCTCAAATACTTGTGACATGCTATAAGATGACCTCCTACTCAGATCTCTGAGAGAAATACAGAAGATGTTAATATTTTTTCTTCCTCTCTGTGTGACAGTGACATTTTATGTTAATTTCATCTGCTCCTTGAGCTCTCAGAGCCAAAACATTCTGTGGGAGGCAGAATGATGTCATTTTAGTCATAGCATAATTTTTCAGCTGCTAGAACAAGACATATTGTGGCATATTCTTCAGTACTTTTAAAAAGTAGTGAAATATAAACTTAAGGTGATATATTTATGCATGAGGGGGTTACACTGCCTTTTTCAGTTTTTAGAGCTAAATAGCAGGTTTAAAGTGACATCATTCCTCCTCCACCAAATATTTTTGCTTTGAAGCCTAGGGAGACAAAATAACCTTGACCAAGTAATATGATTTCCAATTGTTGTAACTACAGGAAGGTAACTTGAAATACGAATTTTCTGTGGCATTTGAATCAGGTGCTTAACTTAAATGTCATCCATAAGAAAACTGTCCATAGGATAAATTGGTCATTTTTTTAGAAATTTGAAAATAAAATGTAAGTAAAATCACTAAAATTCTCCTAGGACTAAACAAATTAGAACTAGTAATCATCACAGAGGATACAATAAACAACTGATGCATTTCTAGCTCTGTGTTGAAGCCAGGGGAAAGAACAAAACCAAAGGGCCTCTCTAGTCAGATTTTCAACAGAAACACACAAAAAACATGGTTTCTACTTTGTATTAATCCAGAAAATATTCCAAACAAACGACAGGGTTAGGAGTGATAATTAGGAAATACATTTTGAACTTAATTTGCATTTTGAACATAACTGCCTTAATGCAGCAAGGAAGGCATAATCTGTAGAGTCTGGCCATGTCTCCTTCTTTCTTATGGTGTCCTCACACTCCTGGAGTACAAAGGGGAAGATAAGAACAGGCAGGTAGACAATAAAAACAAGTCCCCACAAACAATCCCCTCTTTTCTGAATTCAGATACTGTTTTTCTGTTTCAGTTGTAGGGAACACACTTTCATGTAAGACTCGGCTTCCTAATGGAAAAAGATGTGTTAGCAGTAGGACAGGAATATTTATTGTCTTTACTGTGTATTTGGAAAATGATATGCTACCTGCAGATTGACAGAATACACTCTGAGATCCAGGAATCATCAAAACTCTTTGAAGCATTAGTGGTTTTTTGTGCTCAGGGATATTAAAACAGTCTCTTTTGTTGACTGTTATGAGAAAGCCACTGAGTCAGAACGTTTTCCTTATAAGTTCTCTCCTTTGCAGTATACCTGCACTGCAATGTCTAAATTTAAAAAGAGAAAAATTAAAAATAAAACCAAAACCCTCCAACAAACAACCCACAAACAACCCCCCAACCCCTAAAAGGTTGTAAATTTTGTAAATTTAAACACAAGACTATTTTAAATACCATGTTTTGTATAAAAAGATAATGCTGTTTTATTTTAGATGACCACCAAATTTTGATTGTATTCCCTTTTACTAGTAATATAATTACAATACTAAATATTTTCTATTAGAGATTTGTATGGGGTATTTTTTCAATCAGCAGCATATCTGATGTGACAATTTAGAATGATCTCCTATTGCTCTTGAGTATAGTTAGGGGTTAAAAAATGCTGTGCATCTTTTTTCACAGAGGTAGATGCTACACTTCTATGTTGAATTATATTGCTATGGGGGGTTTTTTCCCACCTATTTGAACTAATAGTGACTCAGAATCAAAATTTGATTTTCAACTATATTTTATTTAGAAATCTAAATCTGGATCCACATAATGCTTAGCTGTGGTATTTTAAATCCTCCTTAAGTCTATACTTCTCCACATGAGAGTCCAGCAGAAAGATATTCATTAAATTCCAGGCACCTAACTCTTCGTAACTGAAATTTCATGTCATCAACTCCTAGACAGTAATATGTTTTAAATGGAAGGGTCATTCAAAATAACAAAAAAAAATATCCCTAGTTATTGAAAGTATGAACATTTCATAGAATGCATAATTATTACCTGTAGCTTACATTTTTCTCTAATAAAGTGTCACACAGACTATATACTAATGGGTAAACTGTACTCACTAACCTTTAAATACTTTACCCTTTTGTACAAAGACTGAGCATTATTAGGTAATGAAAGAGTGTATGAGAAAGTAGTAGATTATTTATGATAGAAACAAAATGAAACTAATGGGACAAGATTTGAAAGCTGTGATGCATGAAAGGTGCTATAGAGACAGCTTTGGCACCATGACAAATAAAGATAAAGACTCAGTGGGAAGCAACAGTGTGAACATGACTATGAAGAAGAAAGAATAGATTTACTGAATGAATCCTTACCATCTGGTGTTTATTTAATACACAATGAAGGTCAAATGGCTAGTGATCCCTTTTTCTATAGTCCAGTGACCAAAAGAATGGGAAGAATCAATGAATTTATCAATATGTCTGGAAATGTTTTAACATATGATCTGATTGAGTCAATATTATTGGAGAAACATGTTCATTACTATTTCAGATATGGTTTGGAAAAGGCTCTATGGACAAGAAGTGCCTCCATTTTTTAACTCTGACAGAAGTTCTACCAAAAAGCACATCATTGTGTAAAAGCAGATGCATTTAAAGAAATATGCATTTATCTGGTAACATTCAAGAAGCTTGCAAAACAAAATTATGGCTTTCAAGTCAGAAAAGGAGTTAGTTTGTGGTAAGCTCTGTGAGATATTTTCTTCCTTTATTTCATTCTTTCCTTTTGTTTCTGCTAGATTGAATACACAT